>JALLPD010003250.1:0-12375 GCA_036940065.1 Cyclotella cf. meneghiniana
ATATTGGTGTTCAAACATGTTTGAGTACCAATATTGGTATTCAGTTCTGAATGGCCTTAAAGAAAAATATTATAATTACGTTGGGTCATGGGCCGAAAAATGACCTACACGTGGACGTAATTCCGGGAAATGTGTAAATACGATATGCGAATTGTGTTTGTGTGTGTTCCAGGTGCCGTAAATCTTTTCACAGGTAAGAATTTGTCTACGATTTGACGATTCAAGAAAATAAATAAAATACCTATATTTTTCATTTGAATGACATTTACTTGAGCATTACAATTTCTGGATCTTGTGCGTCCAATGGAGGATATCCTGAGGATCTGAGGATTCCCTGCCATCTGAATCTTGACAGCATCACTGACTGCCTTCCTCAGACGCACATCGTTAAAAAATTTCCTCCCATTTTACAGTGGTGACACACCTCCTTACACACCAACCGCAAACAGAATCATAATGACCTTTGCCTCCTCCTGCGCCCGCCCTGTCGGCTCCTCCACCGGCACCCCCGCCCCCGAAGGCCAACGCAAATATCTTATCGGAGGCAACTGGAAATCCAACGGCACCGTCGCATCCCTCGAAAAACTCATTGAGGAATTCAACGCCGCCGGACCCATCCCGGCCAACGCAGAAGTTGTCATCGGGTGCCCCTTCATCCACATTCCCATTTGTCTTATGAGTTTGAGGGATGATATTGAGATTGCCGCGCAGGATTGTAGTCTTACGGGGACTGGCGCGTACACTGGCGAGATTGCCGCGAGCCAACTCAAGGATTTGGGCGTGACTTGGGTGATTTTGGGTCACAGCGAACGTCGCGAGGGGTTCGGTATGGCGGGAGAGGACAGCGAGCTTGTTGCGAAAAAGACCAAGAAGGCTCTCGAGGAGGGTTTGAAGGTTATGCTATGCATTGGGGAGAAGAAGGAAGAAAGGGAGGCGGGGACTACCATGGATGTTTGTGCTAGTCAGCTTAAGCCCGTGGCGGATATCTTGAGCAAGGAGGACTGGGCCAATGTTTCTAGTGAGTTTTGTGTATCAAGTTCATTGTCTCGTCATTCTTTCTTTGAACATGTAACTCACGTCACGCGCTGATGTCTCGGTTCGTTTCCTATTCGTTTCCTTCAGTCGCATGTAAGTCGAAATTCTACGCCTTAAGACCTTTTAACATTTTGAGTCAACATACATCAATTGTTTTACTTTTTGTTATTACAGATGAGCCGGGTGAGTTTGTGAATGCCACAGAATGCAGCCATCAGCGTGTATATTACCTATACCTATTTTCAAATGACAGTTTTGAACCGCATAGTCTCCATTCGTTCTTTCGAAATCTATCTCACACTCTTCATGCGCCTCTTTTTCTAACGATTAACAACAATTTAACCCTATGATTCAGTTTGGGCGATCGGAACTGGCCTCACTGCCACCCCCGAAATGGCACAAGACACCCACAAATCCATCCGTACATGGATTTCTGACAACGTAGGATCAGATGTTGCCGATGCCATCCGCATTCAGTACGGAGGGTCAATGAAGGGTGCTAATGCGTCTGGTCTTCTTGCCCAGACCGACATTGATGGAGGTCTTATTGGAGGAGCTTCGTTGACTATGGATTTCTTTGCCTGTATCAACGGCGTTCCCGCCCCTTAAGTTCCTTGTCTTCTGTCCTTTTTACTCTTTGGTTTTGCCCCATGGTGTGAGTGGATTCCAAGAATTTGTTTTAGCTGCCACATTTGAAATACAGGAACAGCAGATACTCGTGCAACACACAGCTACCCAAGGCTGTTGAGGTCTTCTTAACACTCGTCATAAGGTACCTAGTTTAGGCACATGGTTTGGGAAAAAAATTGTAAACATCACCTAAGTTAACACAGTTGCTAATGAAAATTTATAAATAAAAGCCATCACGTGAATCCTCTTACTTATTGAGGAGACATTTGCCGGTATGTTTAGGAGATAACAGACAATCGTCAGTATTCTAACGAAAACGTCTCTTTTCGCTGCCTTATGGAACCTTCCACAGGTCCCATTGGATTCGGTACCACATATTTACACCGTGATCAATAAACCGCGAACACACCGCAGCCTATGGATTGCGAGTTAAATAGCTCATTGATGACTGTGTAAACTAACCACTTTGCAGTGTTAATTTCCTTGTGCATTCTTTAGTAATCTGAAGTTCTTCTTTGTTTTTTGTTACTTTTTTGCCCTCCACCCTGCTTTTTTACACATGCTATTGTACCTCTTCTAGATTTCTCTCTAAGTCCACGATCTTTTGTACATCAGGTTCAAAGAACAGCTTTCCAAAATAAACTGACAGAATCACTCTCCTTCTCATTTCTATGCTAAACAATTTTTCCTCTCTTTCGGTATTCCCAAATACTTGTAAAAACAACGGATTTTGCAACAGAATTGGCAATATCATAGTATGCAGTCCACAGTCATTACCTATCTGCTTGCTGTTCCCTAATATGCTGCTATTATCTTTGACTAAATCATGACTCCATTGCAATTCATGTAAGCAATCGTTCGTTCCCACCCGCAACTGATGATATTCAATTAACCATCAATGTATACACTGTAAAACATGTATGCATTGTGGATAACTAGAAATTTGTCCATGCAAACTGTCATAGAAAGATTGTTGCAGTGTCAAAGGATTGACAGTAAAGAAGACCGAGTGATATCTTCCTTCATTGTAAGGATAGATGAGCAGGGACACACGGTTAAAAATATCTACTGTTGCTGTTGTATGCCTCTCCCCGTCAATCTAGATTTCATTCTGAGATTTCTATTGATAAATGATGACCTGAATGATGCTTTCTCTCTAGGTGGTCTTCCGTCAAAGCACACGTGATTGGTTGTGTCTGGCTTCATCATTATTGTCCCAGTGTACTCCTGATTCTTGAGAAATTTATCATATTCTCTTTTGTTGAACATGTTTATAAATGTTGACAGAATGTCATCAAAGATAGCTTCATTATCATCCAAACTCTTAACACAATTTTTCTCAATAGAGCGGCCTTAACACTTTCTTTACGCAAAAATTTACTTACGCTGATGATCCTGTGAGTTGTGAAGTCGTGAATCAATCTTGCCATGACGTCGGAGCGTAAAGTAGAGGATAAAGTCAAAGTTTACCTACGCAAAATCGACTTTTTGCATAAGTAAACTTATATTTAGGAATTAGTACTTTCATTACTTTTCCGGGATTCATTTAGTCACTACCAAAATTCAAAGATTGGGATGATATCCGTTACNTAACCATACGGATGTATGGAATATCTGTATCTTGAATCCAGTGCCAACTTCAACACGAAGCTAAGGGGCACCATAAGGGACAAAAAATCAAGTGATACCCTAAGGCCAGGGTATTTGATGATGGATCTTTAGTCGTGATAAGATAGAACTCGTGAATAGGTCCGCAAATCACAAGTATGCTTTACACGATCTATTCCACAGAGTACAGGATCATCAGCGTAAACTTGTGACGTGAATCGTAAAGAAAGTGTTAAGGCCGCTCTAATGACTCGCGTGACTGATGTTGTTTTTTGGTTCCGTGGAGTGCATTCCAATAGATTCCAATCTATTACAATAGAATGGTATCATACAATACCATACCTTCTGTGCTTGCATCTCGATGAAACGACGAGAGATACAATACAGAAGGCATTCACCGCCCTTTACTTGTGACGAAAGAAGTGTGACCAACATTATAGTCAAAAATGAGACGCATCTTCGCCACCGTAGGCACTACATCTTTCGATCAATTTGTCCAGTCAATATGTTCGCTCCCATTCCTTACCGCAACAATTCAAAGTCGAAAGGACGTCACTTGGAGACCACCATCCGCTCAATCAGCATCGTCATTGCAGTCTACGTCGGTTCTACCACATCCATGGCAATTGTGCGAGGTACACCGCTCGTCGAAATCGTCGCATTCCATTCCATCATCTTCGGAATACTCGCCGCCATCATCTTCCACCGACACCAATGATCGGACGGCGGTAGAAGACGTCGTAGAGATTATCATTCAGTATGGAAGGGGCAGATGCCCATTGTACTTCCTCCCTTCAGTGATCAGTCAAACAGGGAATGGAATCGACGGCACAGCGGACGACGATGATGACTCCATCTCAATTACATTCCCATTCCACGATGCAGGGACAACCAAACGTTTGAATGTCAAGTGGTATCGTTTCAAGCCATCCCTCTCCTTTGACATGGAAAGAGCCGATTTGATATTATGCCACGCTGGAGCTGGGACACTGCTCGAAGCACTTGCTTTGCCAACAGCGAAACATTCAAGTACTACAACAGAAAAAAATTTGGGAAATACTCAAACAAATTTGACAGATAATCATAGAGTGATTAACGCAGTTATTAATACTAAACTAATGGACAATCATCAGTCAGAGCTAGCCGAAGAATTGGAAAGAAGGAATCATATTCTAGTCACGAGAGAGGTCGAAGAGTGGGCTACAATCAATGGAGCACAGGAATTTTGGGACAAAGTAATTAATTTTCATCCACAGCCATTCCGTCGCGGTTGTGGGATGTGTCAAAACGACGGGACATATGAGTTCGGTGCAAGTAATTTTCAGAATATTGTCGACAGAGTAATGGGACTTTGATTTATTTCTGGAAACAAGAGCTAAGGGTCGTAAGGTAGGAACAACAGAGAAGAGCTGGTTCTGTGATACATAGTCATCGGCATGCTTGCGCAACTCTCTAGCGTTCATAGGAAGGTAACCAATTTATTGCTGTGTATATGTTAAAAAACGAACAAAGCTACTATTATAGTTTGGAATAGTGGTGCAGCAGAGTCATGAGTTGGCTTCTTGTGGTAAGGTATCGAAGATTCCCCATCGAGTTCGTATGAAGTAAACGATAACAGATGAATCAAGCGGCAATTATACCCTCAGATAAATTATTTTGTAAATCATCGTCTTCAGACTTCGCTTTTCCATCGACCGCAGTCGAATTCACAATCGTCCAACAGGGTCCACATTTTAAACCAGACTCGTCATCTTTGATCCACACTGTTATCACTGCTGCTAGCAAACTGCATACAGTCCCTGCCACAAAGCAAGCAGCCAAGCCCAACCTTGCATCCATACCGGGATTATACCCTTCAATGTAAAACGTTTCTCCACCGGCATAGGTGTAAATAAAACCACTGCCAAGAGTTCCTACTAATCTTCCGCATGCGTTGGCCATGTAGTAAAATCCTACACTCACCGCAACCTTGTCAGATGCCGCATACTTCACGACAAGGAACGAATGTATGGAAGAGTTAATTGCAAAAATCACGGCAAATGTGACAATGATTGTTATCAACCACCCCATCATACCCTCGATCTGATAATCCTTGAAGGCTTCGCTTGCATATAACACTATCGATCCAATCATAGTCGGGTAACAATTGATCACTCCCCAAAACACTTCTGTAATCTTATTAGGAGGAGTCTGTCTCAAAGGCCCTGTTACAAGTTGAGGAGTCCAACTCTGGACTTGACCATAAAGAATAATGTATCCACCAAGAAAGGCTCCCACAATGGCGCGTTGAACACCGGGCCCTCCGCATCCTCCTCCTGCATTAATATTTGTGCAGAAGTCAAGTGTGGGGTCGCATTGAGCACCGCTTGTGCAGGATTCCGGGTCCTCGGAAGAGCATGTGAATTCGGGTCCGAGGGCAAAGCAGTTTGGACTGCGAAGATAGAAGGGCAGCTAGATGTAGCGACAAGACGAAAAGAAATGGCTGCAAATGGAGAGAGTGATGGAACAAGTAAAGTCCAACTGCAAACACATGTTGTACTTACCGGTACTTCAAACCAGAAATCTCTCGAAGCAAACAAAAACATACGAGCGAAACTCAGCACATTCAAGTTGAAGTTGTCCAACACAAATATTTCCTTCAACGAAGAATTCTTCTTTTTCGCCGTTCCTAAATCTTTACTGAGGCCAAAAATAGCGAATGGCAGAGCAACCAAAATGATTGCAATCATCGTCCAGAGAGCTGCTTGGTAGCTGACTTCCAACAAGGCCGATCCGAGAAAGTAACCAACGCCTTTCAACGAATTTTTCCAACCCGTCAGTAGACTCACAATCCGAAAAAGGCTCGTGTCCCTCCCCTCGGGAGTAACCAACTTCGTGACGGTCTTCCCGCCCAACTTGGTCAAGTCCTTGGCGATTCCGGCGAACATTTGAGCTATCGTCACGTACACAATCGCCTGCTGTTTACTCCAGTCGTCTTGCCATCCGAACAAAAGACCGTAGCTCAAAATCTGCAACGAGAGACCGATTATGAGCGTGAAACGAATCCCCCATCGAGCACCCATCATGCCTGCGGCCAAGTTGGTGAACACTCCGGCCAATTCGTAGAGCGTGAACATGACGGCTACCTGTAGGGCCGAAAAGGCTTTGTTGTAGGCATGGAGCAAGACGATCATTCGTATGGCTCCGTCGGTGATTGTGAATAGGAGGTAGGTGATGGAGATGATGACGAAAGGACGGAGCTTGGGGTCCGAGAAGCCCCATCCTTCGTGGTGCTGGTCGTTCGCTGGGGGCTTTCGATGATTCTCGTCACCATTGGTGCTTGTAATGGCGTATGGGCGATCGCTGTTCGTATTTAGTTGGTTAGTTGAGACGTCGTCGTCGAAATCGGGGATAATTTCGCTTTTTTCTTCTTCGTTCATCATAGCTGGGTTTAATGATGCTTCTTAGGTGTTGTACCAGACCATGCATACTCATGCATAGAGAGCTAATCTCAGGCAATCTCTCAGCACGGTTGTTGTTGTAAGAGTTGACGAGTTGATTCTGAGTGTTTAGGCTGTATGATAAAAGGAAGACTAGGGAAGACTCTAGGTTGATTATTGTGGAATGTAGGAGTTAAGAGCTGTTTTCTCCAATCGCCGAATGTCCGAGGTATGTCGTCAAATAGGAATCAGTAGGATCGCCAAAGTTGCCGTCTTTGCTGAATGCATGGTGATGATGAAGCCAACCTAAAATGAGATATCGAGAGATTCTCAAGATTCACTCCGGGCAAGTGCTCCGCGGGCACAGTAAAGGCACTTTCACGGGTATAAAAGGATATCTTTCCTAATGTATCTTTTGTTTGGTTGATGCCGATATCTATGACGTCTAAGAACACGTACGCGTTACCGTAGTGGCTCTTTTAGTGGGGTGTATCGCTGTGTACACCACGCATTGCAACACGATCCGATCTCCAGCACTCTCAAAGAGGAAGTGTTCCTCTCACGTATTTTGTCGCGACGTGGTCCCTGCTGACTAGGTTGCATCGATTGTCCATAAAGAAGAGTCAATCTATCCCCGTCTTGTGTCATTCGTCGTTTACACTCTGAATATCTGTTGATGCAGCTGCTCTGTCATAGAAAACACACAGCATACCATCACACCAACTCAATTTCAGATTTCTGACTGTAGTCGACGAAGGAAGTAACATCGCTCTATCACAATTTCATCCCATTGAATCCTCTCAGATTGAACTCACCATCGATAATCAAGTATCCTCAATTGATCATCTAGAATGTGCCTCCCAACCAATAAAAAGCACGCCTCGGCGCCCAAGCTAGCTTCGTCCGTAGTCTCCGATGCTTCCTCATCTTCATCCTCCATCCTTGCTAACAACGCCTACGATAACTCGACTCGTCCCACCACCGAAGAAACCAAACACATCAAAGCCGTAACATCCACACACTCCAATCACGTGCGCGACACAAGATTCGATCTGTTGTGGTTCTTCGGCCCGGCAGCGATTTGCTACCTCCTCGACACTCCAATTCTGCCTATTTACATCATCGGATTGGCACGCATCGTGTCCACCCGTCTGACTCTCACCCTCCACTACCTTTTAGTGGATAAGGACAACTACCTCAACAAACTCCCCGCCAAACAACTCGAGCGAGAGGGCGACGACTACCTCGTCGGCACCGTTCTGCACATGTACGCCCAGATCCCACTGCAAGTCCTCTTCCCCGCCATGTTCTTCTCGGACGCTTCCGTCATCGGACGCAGCGCCCTGCGCACCTTTTGGTCTCACATCTTTCTCGTCGAGCCGCTGTACTACGCGGCGCATCGCTGGTTGCACATTCCCGAGAATATGAAGGCCATGCATGGTTTCCATCATTTGAGCATCAGTACACTTCCGACCACCAGTTTGGTTCAAAATTTTCACGAGCACTTTGTCTACATTGCCGTCTTTGGGCCGGCGTTCTTCGCTCCGTTTTTCCTCTTTTGGGAAATGCACTGGACCGTTGTCGGTGCATACTTGGTACTGTTTGATTTGATCAATGCTTACGGCCACATGAATATCAAGTATCGTCATCCGGTGTTCACCTCCAAATATTCCCCGTTTCAGTATTTGTTTTATACCCCAGAGTTTCATTTGGGCCATCACGCCTACTTTCGTGCGAACTACGCACTCTTCATGCCGATTTGGGACCATATCTTTGGAACGTGGAGGAAGTATGTCAAGACGGATACTGATCGTCTTCTTCCCGCCGACCAACAGGACTTTGTCTTCATCGGGCACAATGCCGGACTTGCCCATTTCATGACTTGTCCGGAGTGGAACGTTTACTCGGCCTACGGACCCTTTCGCACTTTTAAATATCTTCCCTATCAAGTGGAGTTCCTCTTTTGCGCATTCGTGGCTTGCGTCATTCGTCTCTTCATGTCGGCTTACACTTGCTCGAGGTACATGATCAACGACAAACTCATCGGAAGAGTTATTTGCATTTGCCGCACACCCATTGATTACATCGATCCCAAGCGCTATTCCACGGTGAACAAAGATATTGTGAAACTTATCGCGTCTCAGTACAAGGCCCACGGAACAAAGTGCTTTGGTCTTGGAAACTTAAATAAAATGAAGCAGTTGAATGATGGTGGACAGCTCATTTCGGACATGGTCAAAGCAGATCCTTTCCTCAAGGACAAGGGGATTCGTGTTTGGACTGGGGACACCATGACAGCGGCGAGCGTGTATCACCAGCTCATTGACATGCCTGGGTTTGACACTCTGGAATCCATCTTTTTCATCGGTGCCAACGGAAAAATTGGCAATGCCGTGTGCAAGCAACTGCTGGACACCAAACCCAACCTCAAGATTCGAATTTACTCCCTCTCTCACACTTTGGACCATCCCAACGTATCGTATACCTCCGACTTGGCCGAGCTGCTCAATCACAAGGTCGTCCTTGTCGGAAAGCAGCTCTCGCCGCGAAAGTTCAACAAGGCACTGGCGCCCACTCGTTATGCCAGTTCCAAGAAGGGAGAACTCACCCCCTACAAGTGCCGCTGGATCCTCGATTACACCGTTCCCTATGTCCCCATCGACCTCACCGGACATTCCAACATTGAACATCGTCAAATTGCGGTGTTGGAAACATCGCCGGAGTCGTCCAATTTCCTCAAGGGCCATTTCGACATTGGTTTTGGTTTGGAGCAGCATCAGATTTACCCGTGCCATGCCGGGTGCATTATCAACACGGTGTATGGGAGGGATACGGACGAAGTTGGTGAGATTTGCGTGAAGGACATGATGACCATGTGGGAGCGGGGATTGGCATTGGGCCTGAGGAACAGGCCTCTCAAGATATAAACGGATAAAACGTCTTTAATATGACTGGTGGAAATGGGCCGGGAGGTAACATGCAGCGATTTGAAATTGAGGTGTACATTATTAAGATTCTTGCTATTAAATCTCGTTAATTGATGAAACTAAATAGGTCTTCCTACATTCTTTGAATTCGTGAGGATTTTACGCGCGTATTTATAGATCCTTGCCACTGAATCTGGTGAATTCATTATTCTGATGGGATTAAACTGGGGCTGATCAGAATTGGTTTGGATGGAGATATCCCTCCTACCCTTTTAACGCTGACAAAACATATGAATTAGGAAAGAGTAAGAAGACACAATAATTCGTTGAATTTTTAAGCTAGAAGGCTTCCCTACTGGCATAAGACACGAGGGTTCTAGGAATCAAAATGGCGCTGAGCACCCTTTGAAGTACTCCCTTCCTCTCCTGTCGGCCTACAACAACTATGGGCTTGGAAACATATTGCTCCTCTCGCAAAGATTCCGCAAAGAGTTGCAGCGCATCCGCAGTGATTGTCCCCTTGTTTCGTTCCCAGAACTTGAGTCTCCGAAACAGCGGTACATTTTTTCCCTCGCTGCCATCGTCATAATCATCCTCCTGTTCACTACCGCCATTGCCATTGGTCCTTATATCGAAATTGGTATCCATCTGACTCGAACCTTCATAATTCGATCGGAAATCATCCGGTATCGATGCCATCAGCTCTCTTTCTCTGCGCAACAGCGGATCGTCTCTCATCAGGGTAAGCATTTGCATCGGATTCAACAAGGGTTTCGCCTTGAAAGGACTCGGAGCCGACACCACCGCTCGTCGCGGCCAAAGCACTTCCTTCGCAATCGCGTCATCGAGCATTTTTTCCAGCTCGTTCCTGAGCCAGGGTATCTGAGTAATGAGTCCGCCGGCCACCTTCAAGTCGAATCCGATTTTCGGCGGACGCGGCAACGAAATGAGCAATGCCTCCCATCCAGGCTCGGTGGGTCGCAATCCCAAGACGATCAATCGGACCGGTCCCTCGAAGCGAAGGTTTTGAATGGTGACGGGAATGTCGGCCGCCCAACCCGTGACCTTCATTTTCAGGTCGGCGCGTGCATTGGACTTCCACAGCATTTCCAAATCAAATGCCATATCGTTACTTCCCAGATCGAAGAGCCTCGCCTCGAGGATACGAGGGGCGGTTTCGCCCATGCTGAATCTCTTGAGCGCCAGTTTCTTAATTTGCGTGTTGTCGCGTGTCGTTTGGGCCAGCGCATCTTCGATGGCTCCCTCGAAGGGTGCCGTGAGCATGGAGGGGAATATCCGATCAAAGATGTATTGAATGGGTATGAGACCCGGCAGTCCCACCGCGGCGGAATACATTTGGGTTTCCTTTTTGATGGCGTCGACGCTTTCGGAAAAGACTCGTTTGACTTCGGCGAATCCGTCTTTGAGCGTTTGGAGCGCGGCGGCGAATCTGTTTTTGAATCCGCTGAGTTTTTCTTTTCCTAGAAGGACATCCTGGTGTGTTTTGTGAGAGGGAAGGTCGAGTGAATGAGTCATGACGGCAACGATAGGGAATGTTGCAGCGTCCTCCATCGATTTGAACACAAGCAGCCGCAGCTACAGCGGCAGCTACGACAACAAAATACGACGACCACTCACCCGAGTAACCGCCAAACTCATCATGAAAACAATCCAATTCCTCCTCCACAAAATCCCCGCCACCTCCTTCAGCCTCCTGGTATTCTCCCTCCCAAAGGCATACACCGCCGCCACTCCGGCGGCAACGGTACTAAAAAACAACCCGCCCAACAAAAAGCTGACGGCCAAACTCAAAAACGGCGCCTTGTAAATGGTATGCACGACCGTGTCGGTGGTCACTATGGCGGCGTCCACGGCGGCGTCGGCGAGTATGGCGGAGGTTCGTTCGGGGGTGAAAGGCCAGGCGGTGGCGGCCGCGGTCGTCGTCGTTCTGCCGGTGGTCTTGGGGGGTGGCGTTACGTTTGATTTAGGACGGGGGCGGGGCGTGAGAGGTTGGAGTGGGAGGAATGCCTCGATGGCGGCGGGCGAGGAGGAGGAGAGGAGTATTGTTGTTAGGACGAGGAGGGAAGTGCTTTGGGATTTGGAGGAGGATCGTCGTCGTGTTGTTGACGTTGTGGAAAGCATGACGGTGGGGGATGGAGGCACGGCGAGATGTTGGTGTATTGGCGATGATGGCGGTCTCGATCGTTTCCGACTGTAGGAATAAGAACGACTGCAATCGCTAAGGTTCATTGTTAATGTCGTTGTTTGATTTTGTGGACTTTATCTAGTTGTTCTTGCTTAGTTCTGTACACTTTGATATGACCATCATAATGTACAATACCGAAATGACTCGACTCGGTTGTCTCCCATCGGTTGTCAGCAAGATTCGGGCCAGTAAGCATCACCTCAAAACCATTGCCACAGTGGCTCGTTAATTGCAACTCATCGCTTCCGTGGGAAATGTTGGTGACATGTACCTCCTGTGCTCACAAAATTGGAGATCTCGCGATGTAGGACGACGGAAGCCTGATTTTTCCGTTATTGGCTGTGTGCCACGAAGCAATAGTTGTTGCCGTCGTCCGAATTCTTTCGAGTCAATCCGTTATGGGTGCGGGCATAACAATTTCTCGTTTTTGTCTGTTTCGACAACTACAACATGTGACAAGCACAAAACACTTCATAAATTGTGTTATGTACACAAAGTGGAGCATACCGAAAAACACAAATCGCAAATCGTATTTGCACAAATGCACATT
>JALLPD010003276.1:0-17771 GCA_036940065.1 Cyclotella cf. meneghiniana
AACATATTTTGGATATTGTTTCTCAGAAACAAATATCTTGTGATTTGAGTACTTCTTTTGCTGGTGCAAAATGAAGACCTATGGGAAGTTCCAGTTGGAAGCTCCTAGAGCTTACACGTGTAAGCAGATTCTTGGTCTATGTCAGTTCATCATTCCCATTCAACTAAGTCTTTCTGAACCATCATTGTCAAAACATCATTAATTGAATTGGTTATTCTCTGATCCACTTTTATTTACCTGAAATGCACCATGATACTCTTCAGCAGGTCTAGGCAACCTTTGTGGCAATTCTTGGCTTGCATCTCTAATAGTATCAAGATAGGTCAGATGATTGTAATATCAAAGTCAGGGTCAACCTCACACCTATTTCTAACCAATTCCTTGAGCTGGCGGATAAATTGTCTGAGTTTGAGCAACACCCAGATTGTTCCATGATCCGAATCGATCTTGATAATGTCAGAAAAATGAATGCTTCATAAAGTCAACAGATACGTCATCTGTGTTCATCTGAGCCAAACTCCTGTTCCATCAGTGTTAATCTAGATAATGCCTAAAAGTGAACTCTATATCAAACAGTGTCTATTCATAAATTTTAGAAACTGATTGCAACTGATTATTTCTCTTCATTACTCCATGGATAGGTTTCTTCATTTTGTTGAGTGGGGGAGGTAGATTGACTAATTCAACATAGAAAAATAGGGATGACTGGCTCTAACACTCATTCACCAGAGTTGCACTCTTGATTTCGTTTCTTCTGCATTCCTATTAGTTTTTCCTTTTCATCAATCAAATTTTTGCTAGCGTTCCTTTTAAATTACGCTACTCTTGCACTTGCACTCTAGTGATACACAATGTAAGACTGTTTTCTTCCATGGTTGCTGTGTATGTTGCATCTGTTGCTACTTTTGAAAACGTAGAAACCTGATGCCCGAGTGTGCTTACGCCATCATTGTGCGTGAAATGAATTATCTACTCCAACACTTGCTACTTGAATACGACAATAGTGCAGATAAAAACGGTGGAAGAAAACAGTCTAGCTTCTTATTAGGCCTCATGGAATTGGCTTGTTTGAATAATAAGTACACGACATGTTTATTGTAAAGTTTCACAGAAGGGCTGGTTAAAATAATTAGGAGTCTTTGTTTTGCCACCGCTTGGCAAGAAAATGTTACAGTGTATGATACACTCGAACTATCTAAAACAAATAACCTAGTGTATGACCAGCCCCTTGCCCCCTCTCAGCCAAATTGACACAAATAATGTTCCCCTTTTAGTTCAAAAGTGAAAAAACCCTCTCCCCGTCGTAGACAACTAGACCTTTAGAAACTCCCTCAAGCAATCTCCTCCCCATTGAGAAACGACGCCTCCTCATTCAGCGATAGATCCCCCTGCATTTCCACCTTATCCTCCTCGTCCTTATGCATCGACGCATCGCGCAACAGCATGTGCACACCCGTCAAGAAGCCGGACGTTGACAGGGTCCACCAGAAAATGTGAGAGAGGAGCCAGATCAAGGCGACTGCAGTGAATGCCCCCATGCCTATGGAAGCTTGTTTTTGAGTGATCGTGATACCTGTTATGGGGGGGGGCGAACAAAGCGTGAGGGATGTGAAAGCAAAGTATGTAAGAGAAAAGTCGAGGAAAATTGAGAACTATACCTTTGAACTGAATTGATCCTTCCGAAGTGGCCCTAATCACCGCCATCCACGCAAACCCCAAAAGACCGATACCGATAATGGCAGTGGGACTAGTAATCATAGTCAAACAGAATAGAACCGCCGTTATCAAGATATAGTTAAGATAAAAGAAACTGAGGTTATGCCGAAGCCTCTCCGTGAGGAGGGTGGGAACGCGTTCGAGGTAGAAAGGCTTTTCCTCGCCAATGCCGAAAAAGACCGTGGGGGAGCGAAGATGCTGGCGGTTGAAGATTTTGCTTTTCGCGCCAGCGATGTAGTCTTTGGTACCTTGGGGGATGCTGGATTGGACGGAGGAGAGGACGTCGTTTCCGCCGCTGCTTTCCCAGGCATTTTTCCTGGGGCATTTTCGAGATGATGACGTAATGGGGAGGAATATCAAGCAATGTAAGAAACGCATGAAAAGTGGTGTCTTCCGTTGCAATCCCAGGTAGAAATACAATTTCATTCGATCCTTTGCAAGAGCAATGTAATTAAGGCAACACGAGGGAGTCAACTATAGGTGGCGGTGCACGTCTGGTCCAGCCTCCCGCCGCGCATCTTTCAAAGATCAGCAAGAACCGACCAGGCAACAGGCAAGCAACTTCAAAGGAGCTGAACTCACACAGTAGCCGAGGCGGATGTTAATGCCGAAAGAGCACCGGCAATGCCTCCGGTGCTTGGTGTGCTTGAATCTGTATCATCGGTAAGCGCCATGGTTTATGTTGGTCAGACACGCTGGGTTGTGTAAAGTGTGTAGACAAACAATAATAAACCGATTTTTTCGGGGCAACCTGGGTGGTCAACATGACTTGTTGAGCCTCGTGAATAAAATATTCGTGAGGTCTCTTTCATTATATTGAATTGTGCGAATCACAAAGTTTTTCTTGTCATTTGAAGCTTAAACAAAAATAAACGATTCCCGCTAATCAATAAATTTTGAAAAGTCAACATTCTCGCTATTCGTTATTCACTCCCTGCAAACCAAAGGTGTTTGTTGTATGTTTCGTACTATCTACCATACGGTACCATACCATACCTAGTTACGAGTATGTACAAGCAACAGGCAAGCAACCCGAGAACTCGCGATCTAATGAAACAAAACGATTGACTCATCATGAGCAGCAGTGGCAACCGTTCACGACGTCGAGGCGACCATCACCACCACAAAGAGCAGGAGAACTCGGGCATGGGAGTGTCTGGATCTGATGCAAGATCTTATCCCGGGGGAGAAGTGGTCGGTTACACAGGTTCTGGCCCGCAAAGGTCGGTGGAAGGATGGATCGTATTTGTGACGGGGGTTCATGAAGAAGCTCAGGAAGATGGTGAGATCGGTTTCGTTCTTGGTGTTGTATGATGATACTTTCGGTCTTGGTGTTGTATGATGCGACGTTCCACCTACTTGCATCGTTATTTATATCTAATGAACTAGCATTTTTCGTTTTCATAGACATTTTGGATGCTTTCTCTGAGTTTGGTAGCGTGAAAAATCTGCATTTAAATTTGGATAGACAGACTGGACTGGCGAAAGGATATGCGCTAGTGGAATACTCCTCCTATGAAGAAGCCCAGGTGAGTTTGCATCATGAATGATGCATACTTTCTTAGTCAAGATCTCTTCGTTGACTTTTCAATATGTTCAATTTTCTCTGCAACTTGGGGAATCAATTCAGGATGCAATAAATTCTCTCCACGGAACAGAACTATTAGGTAAAACAGTAGGGGTAGACTGGGCAATAGTCAAACCAACAGCAAGCAGCAGTAGTGGGCGTGGGGCGTCTAGGGCTAAGGGCCATTATCGATAGAGGAGTAAGGGTGTCTTCGATGTAAATAGGTAAACAACCAGCGGGTGCCAAACCTCGGTTTCTGTGCTTATGCATTCTATATTTTCTTCATGATACGAAGTGGAGTTGATTCCATTACGTTTCACATGATTAATTAAGTCTAATCCATGAAGTCTTTTATGCGATAATCCGTTCCAAGAAGTGAGGTGTAAACTCAAATGCTAGTGATTGTTACGGCATGACGAAGAAGAACAGGTGCGACCTGCTTTCTACTTCCTTTGGCATTTCCTTGCGTAAATAGTCGAGTTTCCATTGCGGGTTCCTCCTCGTTCTTAAAGCATCGGTCCTCTCGTTCCATGACTCGTAAAGGTGCAGCTTCGGGATCTTTTAGCAAGTATTCTGCATACGAGTTGACAATTCTGGGATCGCGTCCTGTCAACAAGAGTTCCCGCACCGGCATACCTTCCTCATCGAAGTATAAAGTTAGAACTCCAAAGATGTCAACATTTTCAGAAGCGACAAAGTCTGCCAGGATGTTGTCAAACTGTTCCTTTTCAAGAAGCGTGTTCATGTCCATGAGAACAGATGACAACCCAATTGATTGAACCAATGACTTACGACTTTCGACAGGAAACTTCTTGTAGTCTATTCTTAGACAATCTCTAACATTCATTTCATGCCAGAACTTTGGATCGAATTTTGAGCTGCTCAGCACATCGAAAAGAGCAGTCCTATCTGGGCTAGTGTCTCTACCACTAGGGAAAATCTTTTTGATTGTTTCGTCATCAACAAAAGCAGGCGGTGTACCTCCACAAGACGACCAATCTGTCCGCTTTAATAAATTCTGTATTGCAGCTTCATCCCGATCAGTTCCCTTCCCAGCCGCAGGAAGCATATTGACCGAATCTAACAGGATAACACCTAATAACAACAGACCCAATGATCGATCTATCGAAATAGTTGGCGGAATTGCTCGAAACAAACGCTCTGCCACAAGCGTACACGTACTGGCTACAATGGCGACACCATTGTCAAATGCGATCACACGTTTACCCGAATCTATCGTTATGTGGTCATGCGAATGTTCATCTTCGTGATGATCCAAAATTTCTGACACGTTTTGTGAAAGATGGTCAAGTGACAATCGTAGACGGTTGTGATCAACTAATGTAATCTGTAAAGACACATCAAACTCGGAAGCTCGATCAATGCCTCCTAGGATGTCGCTGACAATGTCGTCATCGATATGAAGGAGTTTATCCGTATTTATCCCCGCCAAGCCAAGTAATAAGACCGCGTCTCTGCGCAACGTAAGATCTTCCCTTGGGATGCTAACGAGTGGCAAGATTAGATGTTTTGATCGGTCGTCACCGGAGAGAAGGTACTGCACGTAAGCCAGAGTTATGGCCGAAATTATGGAATCTGCGTCTCCGGCCTCGTTTCCCATTATGAATTGAATAGGCATGGCGCGTTCGTCATGACGACTCTTGGCGTCGTTCCACCTTTTCCTTAACCTCTCCGGTGCACATTCCAAGAATTCGACAAACGACGAGCAACACTTTCCGTTTGATGACGACATTGATCTCGAATCAATCGTAGTGAAACGCGTCGATTGTTCATGCATCGGTGGCGCGGTGTATTTTTTGGTGAGCAGCGGAGTCCTCGGGCGACGAGAAGACGCCCAGTCGATCCCTGTGCAAGAACTGAAGCCCAGGGCTCCGCGAGATTTTAGGGTAGTTGTCAGAACCGTTGCGACTGCGGAAAGGATGAGGGCCATCGGTGTTTAGCTAGTAATTTTTTGTTGTCGTCGATTGTTGACAACCCAGACAACTCTACCGGGTAAGTACGAGGTAGTAGGGATTGAACGGTATCGTAGACAGGAACTGTCGACAGTGACAGCGGGAGGCGGTGGGTTTATGCTCCAGGTATGGTATGTCTAAAGATACGTCAGATTTTTGATTTTTTTCTGGTCGGATCAATACGACGCGAGTGTGAGTGATGTGTTGCGGTTCGAGTGATGATACATCCTATCTCATTTTTTATAAGCGTTTCCGCCGAATTCATTTTTTGAGCCCAATGTCGTCTTAATTAAATAGGCCGGAACTGAACGGAAGAGTTCTAAACTTGCGAACGGAGTCATGTTCAATGTCCCGCCTCCACGACAAAAGTGATTAATAATAATAGATCATGGAAAACTGACTGAAATCACACCTTCGATCATGCGTGTGGATCGTCGTCGTGTTCCTGCACTACAATACCACAGTCAGTTCAATCAACACTCTAACAGCAGAGCACTGCTACTCTGCTGGTATCATGGCTTTCGAGGTTCAATAGCCACTCCTGATATCAATCATCTCGAATCATCTCATCGTCAATCGTTCGTCACTTATAAAGAACGACTTGCGTCTTCCACATCGTCTATCTACCTTTCGTCATGAAACAACTGCGCGCCATTTGGCCAGTATCTATTTTCCTCGTGCTGTCAAACCAGCTCGTTGCGGTCGATGCAGCCGCGTACGCAAAGCTATGCCCACTCAGCGAATCACCCCTGGTGAAATTACAGTACGACTCTTCGACCAAACAGTTTTCTCTGCTGGACGATACAAAAGGGCAGGCGGGGGGCGACAGGTCACTCCGGGAAACCATTGTGCAATTCGGCAAACACCTGAGCAGTCAAACTTTCCGCGGGGCGAAGCGCTATCGCCTCCAGGAAACGACGAAATCGACATTCCATGCGAGACATTGTCCCTGCGATTCCACGGGAAACGTATACTGTCTCGTCGATACTGACACGTCGTCGACTCCTCCCGACACCTGCGGCATCCCCCAGGGCACTCGATTCACGGTTTCGTCACCCTATAACTATGGAACCTTTTTCAACACGACCAAACAAGAGAATTCTACCATTGATTGCTTCGAGCTTCAGAGCCAAACCGTATTTATCCGCAACGCATGGCCGGTGGTCGTGCTGTGGTATGCTGCTCTCATCGTATTCTTCCTCGCGACGGCGAATGGGAAGTACGCACAGATGTACTTCCTGAATGCCTGCTGCCCCATGCTTGGAATAAACGAACGATACGTAGACAGAGTATTACGGAGAGAAAATGAACTGCGAGCGCGATTGCGTGATGCAGCGGTGCGAGCCGAGAACGTCGCGAACGGGCCGGGAAGGTACCTGAGAAGGTCGAGGGGGGTGCGTGTAAGAGGGTCGAACCTATTGAATGACCAACAGCGTACAGAGCACCCAGAGCGCGACGCAGCATTTCGTCGGTGGCTTGAAGCTGTAGAAGCCTTTGGGATTTTCAACGCGACAGAGGTGTCTGATGACTACCAGATGCCAATGGAATATGTGCTAAGGACTAGACGATTTCATGCAAAGAAAGAAAATGAAAAGAAAAAGAATAGAAATTTACAGAGTCCCGTTGAAAATGAAATTGCTTCACGCAGTGTTTCGACGCCTGTCAAGAAACATAACAACCTTGTAGATGGTGAAGGTGGCCCGTCTACTCCGGAGACTGTAGAGAGCAATGATTCTCTGGGTAATAACTCTCCTGAGTTTAACGAATCAGACGATACTTCGGAGTTAGATGTGGAGTCTTCTCAAACAGTCATTGTTGATGAAGAAACTGGCCTTGCAACACATCAAAAACGAGACGACGCTGACGACGAACACGATCACGAAACGCTTGACTGTACAATTTGCCTGATGGAAGTCTGTGATGGTGAGCAAGTTGGAGTCTTGCCGTGCTCACATATCTTTCACGTGGACTGTTTGAGGGAATGGATAATACGCCGGAATGCTTGCCCGCTCTGCCAAACGGAGATAGCTACTCCTCGTCCCGTTCAAATTGATACAGCAAGTAATCATCAAGAAAGCTTTTCATCAGGTGAATCGGGAGCCTCCCGCGGAGATGGCCCCAACATCGAAACGGGTGGTTATCGGAGGATGCCTTCGTTGCCAGAAATAACGTCAGAAACTCAAGAGCGTCTGACCAGAACCATGTCGGGAACGATGACTTCACCTTCACAAAGAAATAGACGGGAATACAATCGACACAGAACGCGAAGACAACGACGTGACGACCCCTTTTCATTCGCTGTGCGATGAGGACATGAGACGTATCACTTTTGTACCATACTCGTTTAAAAATCTTTATGTTAACTTGTAATGAAAATCTGTTATGCAAACATTTTTGGGCCAATCCCATGCCACTCAACACAATGCAGCTGTTCCTTTTTCCATTAGCGTCCTCACATCCAAGACAGCATGATTTGCTGTCATCAAAGATGCACTCAAGACGCCAGATTCAGATAGATTTGCATCATCACTATCGCGTTTGTCTCGCGTACCTGCAACTTGTAAATTGACAATACTTTCACGTTGTAGGTTTGAATCCTCTTTCACGTCGCTATCGAAGCTTTTCGCACGCGATTTACGTCGACTATTCTGGTCCGCTTTGCGTTCAATGTTGACGGCAAATTTGTTGCCGATGCCTTTTTGTTTGTAAAGCAAGTTTTGAGCTGATTGAGCTAGGTAGCCCGAAAGGTTGTTGTTTCCTTCCGCCATTGGCAAATGAGCAGTGGACATGGGGGATGGAGTAATCTTGGGCTTAAGTGATAGTGTTCCTGCATGCGGAGTTAGAATAGTTGTTCCACCATCCGGTGTCGACTTTTGTTCGACACATGAGAAACCGTCGTGGTTGGTGACACTGAAGGCTCCATTTCTATCCTCGTAGCCTTTCTTCGACAAACAATCTTCGCTCTCTTCATCTACATTTTCTTTTTCAATGAATCTTCCTAAACCAACTAATCTTGCATGAGCCAAGTAAAGGTAACTCTGTGCTTCATTCAAACGTCCTAATGCTTGAGCTTCAAATGCACATTGTAACAGATCATCAGACTCTGAGAGAACTTCATCAATGGCGTTTGTACAAGGTACAGCTCTCTGTTCCTCTGCGACGTTTGCTTTGTGTTTCGGCGCATTGTGTGGACGTGATCTCAAATTTAGGTGCTTTTCTTTTGTTTTTGTGCCCTTTGGACGTGATGTGGTCGAGCACTTCGGATTTCTTTTAGGAAGAGGCCTGACCGATCTTTTTCTGATAGATTGGGAACATTGCCCGGCTGTGACTGCGGTAGACATCTCCTATGATCTACAATGGAATTATGAGCCAACTCTTTTTTTAAAATCGTTGTCGTGATGATCAACAATAATCTTGGTAGACGTCGCAAACGCCTTCTCTGTGACAAACGCCGTACTGTTCACTAAGCCTTTTAATAGACGTACTGACATATCAATGGTATTTATCGTGTCATTCTTTTCTTTCATTGGGAATGTGAGCATGATCGGCGGACATGAAACTAAGGAGTGCATGCAATCCTTTTTCAAAAAACAAATCAACTGCCAATCCCGCGCCATAAAATTTGGCGCGGCCGGCTATTGGTCGGGAGAACAAAAACGGTGTACAGTGTAGATAATTTTTTACCCACCAATTTTTTGTGGCTACTTGGAGCCTACTACCGTATTTGTCAGGGTTTAAGGCGGTGCTAATGTGTGTCAATATGTATCTTTCGAAAATGACATGATACCAAACTAAATTTATAACTATTTTTTGTTCGCGCCAAAAATAAATGGGGCGATGCTTTGGGCAACACCTTGATCAACTGACCGACATGAAAGTGCTACACAGANTTTTGTTCGCGCCAAAAATAAATGGGGCGATGCTTTGGGCAACACCTTGATCAACTGACCGACATGAAAGTGCTACACAGACTCATCTCTCGTTGTTGAATTCGTTTGTGCCATGCCATCGGTGAGGCAAATTGGTGGTGTAAGCGGGAAATCTCGCCGCCGCTACACCATTAATGAAAAGCTTGTCTTCATCAGGCTGCTTGGTGAACTATGCCATAGCGGCACGAGTAAGGCAAATGCTGCTAGAGCATTGAATATTCCTCTCTCAACCATTGAAAAGTGGATGAAAGAAGGAACAATCCTCCAACTTCATGCGGCTCCACAGAAAGCCATCAAATCAGGCCATCCTGGACCGAATCATCAACTTGATGCATTCAAGGATGAAATCCTCAATTGGATCTTCGAGCATCGTGAGCAAGGAGTTTGCATCACAGTCAATGCTGTAGTTGTACATGCCTGCAGTCTATCTCATGAATTTGCGATAAAGACGTGGAAAGTTAAAGCCAGGAGTGTGTCAAGGTTCTTGAAGAAGTGGGGGTATGTACACCGCTTGGGTACCCACAAGTCTCAGAAGGATCCATCTCTTGTTCAAGATGAAGCCCGTGAGTGGATGGCGATGATTGTTCCTACTCTTGTTGGACCCGAACGGGATCCGAACTTCATCCTCAACATGGACCAGACTCCTGTTAAGTTTGAGAATACTTCAAAAGGTACTCTCGAAAAGACAGGTACCAAGACCATCACCATCCTTGCCACTGATGCTGACAAGAGGAGATGCACTGCAGCTATCACCATCACTGCATCCGGTATTCAACTTCCAAACATGGTCATCTTCCGCGGTACGGCGACTGGGCGAATCGCAAGAACAGAGCTTGCCACATATCCTGCTGGTGCCGTGTACGCCACACAGGCGAAGGCATGGATGGATGCGAGATGTATGGAAATATGGGTGAGCGAAGTTCTGGCACCCTACGTCGCGACAGCACCTGCCCACATCACACCCATCATTTTCCTAGATTCATACCGCTGCCACATGATGCCAACAGTGGTATCCAAAATGGAGGATTTGGGTGTCGAGGTTCAGCACATCCCAGGAGGATGTACCTCTCTCTGTCAGCCCGTTGACGTCGGCTTTAACAAGCCATTCAAGAGTCGAATGACGAATCTCTGGACCGACTTCATGGTGAATACCGGCCTGGTCAATGGGAAAATTGTTTGCCCCGAGCGAATTCAGGTTGCAACATGGATTAAAAATGCATCGGACATGTTGGAAGGGCACATGGCTTTGCGAAATGCATGGAAGAAGAAAAATTATGAATGGTTCGTTGAGTAATCATTTGGTTTAAATTAAAGTAAAAGTTATAATGAATGAGCTTGTAAATCTCCATTAAATTTTAATTTAGAGCATTAATGGAATATTATTGAAAAACATTGTCAAAACGAATTTGTGCACTCAAATGCTGTGCTCGTCTGGACAGTTGTCGCGTTTCCTCTTTGGTCCTGCCGTATCTCCACGCTTGTATTCCGGATTGATGTAGTCCGCCATTGGACAAGTTGAACCCAATGGAGACATCACAGTCAGCAACACAGCACGACAATATCCCTTCATTNTCCGCCATTGGACAAGTTGAACCCAATGGAGACATCACAGTCAGCAACACAGCACGACAATATCCCTTCATTGTCATCCATCTCTTCCTTACGTGTTTGTTAGTATCATCGGGCCCATACATCTGGACGACCTGGGCCACCGCACCATCAAAAATTGGTGCCCGGGGCAACATAAATCTAGGGAGAAATCCCACTTTGCAAGAATCAATCCCACTTTCAATCAAAAATACTCCTAACGTCACCTCCTCTTTTCCCTCGACCATGATTGTCTGTTTCCTGATCCGGAGTACAACTCCAACACGTAATACCTCGCGACCGCAGCCATCAGGATGTTTATCACAATTTCGACCACGACAAGGCATGTTGATGCCTACAACATCAATGCTGTAGCCATTGATGTCTACTGACATGATTGATTGTTGTTTCGGGGGCTGTGTTGTACAGTGTGTCTGAACAGCGATTTTTGTGTTGCAAATTGCACAATACACTTACTAGTAGAGGTACCATATCACTTAACATTTTTGTTGTGTCGTGTGTGCAACTTTGAAGCATTGTATCTCAACTTCTGCTTATCCGATCCCCACAAAATATAGTATTGGGAACAAGCTTATGACATTGTGTATTCCTTTCTGTAATCAGCGAATTCGCTTTGTGTAGAGTTAGGCAAGATCGATTATCACATTCATTGATGTATATTTACCTCTACTTTGCTAGGAAACTAAATAGATTGAAAAACAGGAAACCGCCTTAAACCACAAGCCCTCTTAAACCCTGACAAATACGGTATATGGCACAACGAATCCAGAATGACGCGTACACATCTGTAACCCGTTAATAGGGTTCAGCGGCCTCGTTAAGGGGTTACTGGACCGGTAGAGATAAATAAATCTATCTGATTATGTATAGTGGCCTCCATAGAAATACATTTTTCCCACTTTCTCGTTACTTAACTTGCCGTTTCACTACTTCTGATCAGGCTGATCAACATGAAACATGGCTCATTTTGAAGCTAATTTTACGCTCTCCTCATTCATTGTGGAAACTCACTCAAGACGACATTCCATCATGACGTACTAGGAGACGAAAGAATTGGTTAGCAATCCGAGATAAACATTCTTCCTCCTCAATAAACTGGATGCTACATCATCTCTGAGCCTGATCTTGACATTGGACCTTCCAAGATTAGGTGATATGAATGAAGGATAAATGGGCACATGTGTCAGCAGCTGAATGGTGGGACAGAGAAACTGAGAAGCAACTTGCTGTGTCGGGCAAAAGAGAAGTTAAGAAGAATAAGAAATATCATGATGATAATTGAATCACCTTAAATGATGGAGTAGAGGCATCAGGTACTGACTATTCCACCACCAAGAACAATGCAAAAACAAATAGTTCAAACCCTTTAACAAAGAGGAGCAGAAAGTTTATAATGCGCAACAAGTCCCTTTGTGCAACTATGTCATAAAACAGAAATCCAATGCAGTTCAATTCAACAATAGTGAATCTCCAACTTCCATGCCTTGGGATCCTTCAACAGAGCAAAATCCTCTCATCTCACAAGAAGAAACTAATTTGCACCCATTGCCTCCTTTGTCGCCCATGCCTACTGTTAGAGGTGCACGTGCTTCCCCTTCAATCACTCTCCCCTTAGTTCTTCCCCAGGATGAATCTGAACTGTCTGTTTCTTCCATAACCCCTGCTGCTTTGATTACAGCATCTTTGTTTGCAATTGACCAGTCATTACCAACTAAGGATAAGCAGAAGGACAAACTGAAGGAGGGGAGGAGCCTGATGCTGATTGGAAACTGATGTTTGAAATGCACCCTGATGTTATGAAAGGCGGATCAAGCCAGCATCAAATGGTAGCTCAGTGTACTGTGAATGCTGCAAAAAAGCAATTAAAATGAGATGGGACTTTGAAATCACAAACTGGACTTCTCACAAGAGCAATAATTTGCATCAATCAAAGAAAGATAATGCTACACTGATGTGTGATTCAAGGGTTGGAGGAAGGGTTTGTGATGTTGGGCATTTGAAAAATATTATTGATGTGGCACTTGAGAGAGATGAAGTTGTTGAGGTAAATGATCCCAAAGAAAATTGTGGCAAAGTAGAAGATGATATTTTCAAGGATTTTCCCAATTCAGATTCCTTTCTGGCTGGCATGAAGTACTGATTGCTTCCATTGATGTGTTGCCCTTTGTGGCTGACATAAGCCAAGTATCTACTAAGATAATTAGGCTATACTCCTACTGTTTATTTATAACAGAGGAAGAAATAGATACTCAATTTAAATTTGAATATTAAGAGATCCGGCTCCAGAAAGTAGAGATATATTGGATTAGTAGAAATTGTACAGCCAGATGCAGTTGAGAGATTCAACTGCAGAAAGATCTCTATATTTTCATCCAACTCTTGAGAAGAAACCTTCAGTTGGACCCTAAAAATTGCCTCCAATGTTCAATGCTGATTTACGTTGTTCTGTATGATTTAGCTACATAATAAAAAAACTCTTTATTGAGCTCATAATAAATTAATAAATAAATGATTATCCTTTTCAAACTCTACATAAAGAAATAATTCTTGGAAATGGCTTACGACAGTGACACAAAATGCAATTGAAATGTTTGAGACCAAGTGCACTGGTTCCATTCAAAATGATTCAAAACACAAGTCCCTTCATAAACATTGCATGACACCAAAGAAAGCTGAAATAGAAAGCATCACACTACATTCTGAAAAGAATATAATTGAAAGAAATGTTCATGTCACATGGGAAATTAGGGAGAACACAGAAGATGGCAAGGCAATGACGGCTATTGAGACTTTTCCAATAAATGGTAGGTCTGTGAGAATGGTTATCAAAAGTGGTTCAAAGGAATTGATCATGGGAAGTACCGAGTGTTGATGAGAATGGTTCAGTTTGATCATTTGATTGGGAAGTGGAAGGATTCCAAGCCATCTGAGTGTGTCAAGTGAAGAAAAATACCTGCATCAAAGTGTTGTGTGATGCAAACAGTATATATGATGTCATGCAGAAGCTTGGTGTGGAATAGATATAGCTTGGATTTTAAAAGGGGTTCATTGTGGGGTTGTATTAAATCTTAAACTAGCCAATATGTCTATGTTTCTTGTTGTTTTAGTAATATCTATTCTGTTCTAGGTTGGTCTTGCTAGAATTCAGCTACTATAGTCATTTCAGAAATCGCCTAGCAGCAGCTCGTTTCTAGGCAAAAAGACTACAGTAGATTAGCATTATCCTAGCAGCAGAATCAAGGTGCCCACAGTGGTAGTTAGTACACTTAACTATGATGCCATGGGTCCTGATGATACAATAGCACAAGCAAGCCTCCTACAACCATTGAGGTTGAGGTAATCTATCAAATACCATGGAATTTTGTGGAATACCAATAATAATTTTATTTTGAAAAATTAGGATAAAAATTTTGAGCACATAACACCTTTCTCAATTCTCTGCTGACTTCGAATTTAAAGAGACACTTGCTAAGTTACACCGGATGATCATCAACTTGTATGTCATGGAATCAATCTTGCTCCGATCCCCATCTTAGCATGGTAAAGTGAGGTCAAGCAAAATAAAACTTCAACTTCAAGTTACACTATCAGTGGCTGGGGGTTTTAGGTTGTGATGGCTGACTTGCGAATGGTGATTGATCTGAATGCCGTAGTCAGAAGGAGCAAACCCAAACCCTGAGGCACAAATGCATGGCCGATGCATAATTTTTTATTGCAATCATCGCTTGACAATTAGCTGCGGCCAAGCATAATTATTTGACTTGAGCTTTCATTTCAGTTTTAATTTCATTGTGTTGGCATTGTCTCTTGTGGTCGGCATTGATTTGGTGGGGGTTTGATCTCACTAACAGAAAACAGATTGCGGCACTGATCAGACTTCTTGTCAATTCATCTACAAGAGGATGTCGGACGTGCCAGTTCAACCTAGTTCATACTTCCTGCCTGGAGGCAAAGGCATTGGCCCCAACCCCCGTCAGGCCTGGGCATTCAGATTTTAGTGGAATTTTGCCTAGGCTAATGAAGCAGAGCGCTGTGAGGCCCTGGCAGAGATTCTGGGGAGGAGTATGCAAGTTTAGCTTTGGAGGGTTCAGGCTCACCAGAGTTGGGTAAGTTCTTGATGGTCGGGGTTCTGGTGATATCACCAAAGGATGCAAGAGAGGCATGGAATTCAGATTGTGTCACAATGTTGGTAAGGGTAGATCCAAGTGTACATTGCCTCTCTATTGATGGCGATGAGGAGAAGTACAATGGTGGTGATTATGTTGTGGCCTGTGGGGCACTACACCTATCCTCCCTTGGACCGGAGGCATGTAATGTTGGTACTCATTCCAAGGCGAGCCATAGATGAGTAGAATTAAAAAGGCCTGCTTACATGGTGATGGTCAAGGCCTCCTTGGCTGCTACTAAACCCAAAGTGCTTGCTGGGGCCTATCTGCTTGAGAGCAATTTGCCTACCGCACTGCTGGAGTGTGGTCTTGGGGAGGCCCTTCTGGAGTATCAGGCCATACCCTGGATTTGGCGGCTGGTATTAGAACTTTACCCAGGACCGGGGATGATGCTGAGATTTATGGTAGGACGGGAAGAGGAATCATAGGACTGAGGGTCTACTCGTGTGGGAACGGTGAACGAGGATTCTCATGCTGAGGAGACCTCTCACAATATCCCATCACAAGTAGATTTGGTTGATCCTTGGTCCGGGGCTTTATATGATGGCTCTGTGGATTTGAATGACAGGTTGCTGGGCCAGGGAGCAATAGCATTTTCAAGATGCTTCCATAATCATCTGCAACATGATTGGGAGTTAGGAAGTGTACCCTTGATCAGTCTATCAAGCTGGCAAAACTGGGGGGGCAGGGCAACCAGCTTCCCAAGTCACTGCACCTCAAGATTGGGAAGCAGCCATGAAGAGGTGGTCAGGTTATGGGCAAAAGTGAATGCAAGGTTCAATGCCATAGATAAGGCCTTGGATGTGGCCTTTGAAGCAAGCAACAGGCAGACTAACTTGGCTCAGATGAAGGCTGCTGCTGAGTTTTGAGCAGCCATGGCAGAAGCCACACAAGCATGGAAGAAGACCCTCAAGATTGAGCAGGTATTCAATGCATGCCTTGCTGTGTTGGAGGCATGTTCAGGTACACAATGCGGTCAGCTAGCTGTCGACACACAAGTCAACACCACTTCCACAGCAGGTCAGAAAATCAGCTGGGATGATCTGTCACCAATCGAGCAAGAACGATTGTTCTCTCAGGTGGTGGACCATCTAGATATTGAAAAGGTTACTAGATTGGTGGCTGCCAAACTAGGAATTGGAACTGTGAAGGGCCAAGTTGGGGTGCTTTTGGGTAAGATTGAGCATGAGTTTGCGTTGGAACATGGAGCTATTAATAAGTTACAGGAGCAGATTGCCACTTGGGATGCCCAAAGGAACACCACCTCATCTGAACGAGGCAGATGTGTCTTCTCCAGTCGTCATGATATGCAAGCCTTAGTGACTATGGCTGGTAAAGGCAAGCTATGTACTCTGTGTTTGGATGTGCACGGAATGTTGACCCTGGCACAAGACCCATACATGACCTATGAAGCGGGAGTCCAAGTCCATGCCAATGCCATCAAAGCAAGCTTCGGATCTGTGGTTGAGAGCCAAATCAAGCTCTCCTTCAAGCTTCCTTATCCTGAGTTGATAGTGAAGTGTGTAGATTCAGCTAGTATGACAGGCAGGGAAGGTGCCAATTAGGGTCCCATGTTTGATACGGCCAAGCTGTTTGAGGATAATTTTAGGGATGGTTCACACCATTGTGTCATCAAAGGAATCAACAATGCCTTTGAACATACGCATAAGGCCATTGACCATTATTTTCCTTTGTCGATTGGTGATGATTGAAGCGGAGATTGCCGGACGGTTCACACCATCCTCTCAGGTCAGAATTGGCAAGCTTATTGTCAGTGTATTGGTTTTGTGGAGTCTTTGTAGTCTTTGTTACCATTCTACCATCCATTGAAGGGTGGTAGCTTGACTTCTGAGGAAGCCTGGGATTGTGTGTTCATATTTGTCATGGAGTTTTGTACTTTGCTGTGCGAAGTGAGGGTTATATCTTTGGACATGTCAAAAGAAGCTGCCATGATCTGGGGGTGTTTCAAGGCAACAGATTTCATCAAGGAATTTTGTAGGAAAAAGTTTGTCGAACATCCCAAGGCACTTTTGATCCTTGCCCTAACATTTATCGAGTGTGAGGGTAAAACCATGGCGCTGCTGGAACAGAGGATTGCCAAGCAAATTGCTGAGTCAGGCAAGAGTGATAAATTAACTAAGCTCGACACAATCATTCAGACTATTGAGAAAAAACTTAAGAATAATGTGGCCAAGAATCCTGAGTTGAAGTGAGACACCTGCCAAGCAAGGAAAGAGCTCCTTGCTATGGCAACCTCTGACATTAGGGTTGAGTGTAGGGTAAATAAGAAGAGGAATAAAACCCTGGTGGCCGTGTTTGAAACAACGTTGTTGCCAGGGGAGAAGGTAGCAGTTTGAACGTGTCGGGTTCTATCACGGAAGGGGAGATGTGTTGTGAGGGTCCGTGTTGTTGGTGATGCATCGCTGGGTTGGCTGGATGCGTTGCAGCTATGGGGAGCGCCTGTTGAGGCATTTATTAGTCAAGGGGGTAACTGTAAGCATCTAGTAGACAATCTTTACCCAGATGTTTATGTGGCCCCCTTGGCTGCTGGTTTGCGGATGGTGCCTCATGGATCATGGGATGGAGTGGCGGTCAGCACAGTCAAAACTACAGAAGATGCTCTCAAGTTGAGAGAGCTGATCAAGGTGTGGAAGCCTGCTTTTGTTCTAGTGACGGGCCATGCTTGTATCTCTCAGTCCAAGTTCAATCAGTGGTTTGATTTGTCCAATGAGGGATATGAACACACCTTGCAACACTTTCACTACGATCGGTAAAGGGGAGTATATGCCTGGTATATTGTAGATACCAGGCA
>JALLPD010003327.1:0-11836 GCA_036940065.1 Cyclotella cf. meneghiniana
GACATCTGGCAAGACCAGGAGGTCTTGACAAGACCATGATCACCAGCAAGACCAATTCTTCTGGCCAGACCAAGATAAACCATGGTACAAACCTACAGCCAGTTACTGTACAAAACCGAGTTGTCATGTAAATTACATTATAAAAGCATGAGGACTGAAATTCTCCAGTCCTCATATTTACATCAGTTAAATAGCTTATAATTTAACTTAATTTCAAATTCCAATAATCCGGATTTCTATGTCTCTTATCTACAACTATAATTCTTCCCATCACCCGGCTTAGGTCAAATCATGCTACGGACTTGTGTTTTGAGGGTGCAGTCTTTGATCTCCTGTTTGGTGAACTTCACAACTCTCATGGCTGCTAGGATGCTGAAAGTTGGGTGGCCCTGCTTGACTTTAATGGCCTTCTTCATAAGGCTTTTCAACTCAGCCTCAGTCCTACTCATCTTGGGTGTGAATAGAGGAGAAATGGCACTCGAGCCATCCTAATAATCCTTTTTATGTTTTTCCTATCCGACAATATTCTTAAATCTATAAAATAGGATAGGTATCATTCCCATTCCTAATATTCCTAAATGTGTATTCTTAATGGATTTTTCCTATTTTATTCTAGGAGTGTATGGTACTTTGGCTGGCCCCATTCAAATTTTATTCCCTAGAGCACTGGCAATGTGGACGATCTCAACCACAAGTTCGACAACAACTATCATGAATTGTCAGAATTTCCTGATGACAAAGATGTTGTTCCTTGTCTGGAAGAATTCAACCTTGCATTTGCCAATGTTTCAAATGTGGTGGCACCATGCTGGTCATGTCAATAGAGAGGTGGGCACCGTGTGGGTGGTCGTTGATCATGTAGGTTGTCATGTATGGTACCATAGAGTAAAATTAGCATGATGTATTATGAGGGCAGTACTTTTTAATAATTTTGTACAGTAAGGATTTAGATAGGACACTCCAGTCCCATGGGAGGGGGAACGGACCCCCTTCCACGGGACTTGATTTAAGATGCTTAACAAGCTAGATTGAGTTTAGGGCATCGCTAGAAGAGGGGGAAACTATAAATATAGAAATAGAAAATACAACATTTTAGGGATCTACGAATAAAATATTATGATAGCTCCAATTGTGTGTCCCGATCATTATGTAAGAATCCAATAAAAATGAGAGTTCAATTTTTTCTCTTCCAACTAAAATCAGTGAGTGCCTGGGGTAATTCAATTTTTTGCCCAAACGCCCCAAAAAACAAAAAATTGGGTTGCCCAAACTCAAACCAAATCCGAACCAAACGCTCAAATCAAGCGTTTTTGTCGTATGTTTGGGCAAAAAGAATTGTGGCGTGATCTGGTAGATCACGCTCAACAACAGGATTTAGATATTATTTTGGCAATTCGCGCGGCCCCGTTAGGGGGATATCGAAACAAATTGGAAGCTGGAGTAGAATAGCGATTTGGGCAAATAAGCTCCCTGTACGGACAGGCGCTTCTTTGCCCAAATCGCTATTCTACTCCAGCTTGGCCAAAAAATCAATTTTTTTTCGATATCCCCAGAATGGGGCTGCGCGAATTGCCAAGATAATATTCACGTTCCCGTTGTTGAGCGCATCCGACAAAATACCCCAAGAAATGACTGGCCACATCCGAACCAGTTCGGAAAGAAATTTGGAATTTGGTTTTTGGTATTTGGGTATTTGGGCAAAAAATCGAATTACGGCAGGCACCCATTGCGATAGAAATGGTACCATAGTGTTAGGGTTTACTTTTCGCTTTCTTCTTTAGATTGTGGTATGGTATGGTACAATTACCATAGGGTTACGTCCCCTGTCGTCCTCTCTTTTGTCCACTTTTCTCGTGCTCCTTCCCTACTCCTCATTAGACCATCGCATCTCGTTGGCTCCGCCTCACAAGCATTACGTAATTCTAATCCCCCCCTTGCTGTCAGCTCCCACCACTAATATACAATGGACCACCAAAGAGTTGACTCGATTGCGAATGAATACTCAGAGTTTGTGCGGCTCGAATCGCATTGGGTGGAGCATGGAAGTGGTCCTGCAGCTTTCCATCCGCATCAGCATGCACTCGAGCAGCTAGTCGAATCAAACATGGGGGAGGAAATTACAGCCTATGCTCAGCATATTATTGATTCGCCTGATGAGTCATTCGAAAACATAGTTGCGCGTGATCTGTCAGAATCCTCATCCTTTCGATTGTTACAAGGAGCTGTCCAAAATTTTTATGAAGCCTTAGTTGAAGAACACACTGGCAGTGGAGACAACAATGCACCTAACAAGAAACCAAAGATTCCAGAGACACCCCACGCTGCACCAACATCATTTTCTCTATTTGACATGCTGGATCAGCAGAAAGAGGCTTTTGTTTTCCCTCCTAGAATTACCGCTACTATGGTGATAGATGCGCATCAAGGGGAGGCAGAAGAAACACCCAATTTTCGAAATGATCCTCGAAAGACCGACGAGTATAAGCAACGCAAGTCTGCTTTGGAGCTTCTTGAAGAGGCAGATGATATTGAAGATCTTAGTCCTGATCCTCAGTCATGGGAACAAATTCGGCAAATTTTGTACGGTGGGCTAAACTCATCCATTCAAGATAAGAATAGTGTTCGAGAGCAATCAAGATTTTTGAAAGTGCATGAATCTCTTCTTGACGTATGTCGACGTGGAAACGGAGTGGCAAGTAATAGAACTTATTGCTGGGACCTGGCCCAAAATCTCGTTGGTTCCATTCTATCATTTTCTAGTGGCTTCATCGAGAAACTTGATCAACTCGAGAAGGACGTTTCGTCCTTGCGCCAGTATATGGATTTTTATTGGGATACAGTGAAATGCTTACTGGCATCACTTTCGCATTTGGCACTAGATTACATAACATCTTGTGTTGGCGAGGAAAGGGAAATCGAAAGAATGATGCTTGGAATTTGTTTTATGCTAACGCATGATGTTGCTGCTTGTACCACGGCATCAATTGATCCACTGGCGGAGTGGTTTGAAGTCTGGGCTCGTTTCGCTCCTCCTAAGCGAATGTTGAGTATTGTTCAATGTTCTGGATTAGGTGGTATAGTTTTGCAACGGTGCTACCAACGAGGGAAATGCACCTCAGCGAAGAAGCTAGAAAATGCATTGAACAAATGCAATGATAACGGCGAATATACCTCGTTGGATGATGTAGAACGAGCCATCTTCCTTCAATCCTTATCAATCTTACGAGTAGTTTTGCACTCATGTGGGTCGTCCCCGTCTGTTGTGACAACAATCTCTCAGCAACTCGCGATACTTGGCAATTCACCCAACGTTAATACGACACAGTATTCTATTTCGTCTTTCTTGACTGCTAACGGGGTGGGAAGCTTAGAAAGTGTGCATGAGCTCTTAAACCAGACAGAATGCGACAGTAAAATTCTGTCAAAGAATGACTTCGAAGAGCTGCCAACTGCAATCGAAGTTACGTTCAAGGCCTTTCATGACACTCTTGCCGCAAATGAATTAAAATTGACCCCAAATGTGGAATGGATATGCAAATCTAGTCTCGAAATCTATTCTGAATTGAAGAATGAAACACAACAACATTCTGAATAAAACCTCAAGGATCTTTCTAAGGACTATAGCATTACTTAGTTTATTAGATAACAGAGGCTTAACTTTTGAGCATGCAGTCATGGACCCCAACTTGTCACTTTACTTAGTTTATTAGATAGCATAGAGCCTTAACTTTTGAGCATGCAGTGATGGACCCCAATCTATGTCACCTTACTCATGTTTTAAGATAGACGAACCTTAACTATGGAGCATGCAGTCATGGACTGCAATCTACGTCACCAATGTTACATAATCGACATGCCGTTATTCGAAATCACCTCATGAGACCCAACGATTTGACCACCTTTCTGTAGGATTCAAAATCTTTCCTTTCCATATAATCCAACACCTTTCTTCGTCGAACATACATGGCATCAAGACCCCTCTTACCCGAGTAGTCCTTCTTATGCTTTGCCAAATGAGTTTGCATCTGCTGAATTCTTGTCGTAAGCGCCACCACTTGAACAGCCGAACTGCCGGTATCTCCCTCTCTCAACTGGAACAACTCCATTCCCCTGCGCTTTTGAGATGCCACCACCTCTTTCTGACTCCCATTCTTCAAATCCAACAACCGACGAACCCTATCGGACATGACGAGTCCGTTGAACGAAAAACGCAGAGTTTCTTCCTTTACCGCCTGCTGCTCAATCTTCACCTTCATTTCCCGAGAGGCTTCGAGATCGAACTGGGCGGATTCGTTATTGCGTTCCTCGCGAGTCATGGCGTTGATTACGGGTGTGTCCTTGGGGATGTATTTGGGAGGAAGGGGTTTAGGGGGGAGACCGCGGGCTACGCGTCTTTGGCGTTCTTGTATTTTGGCTCGTTTGTGACGTTTCGCCTTGGTTATTTTGGTGCGTACTTGGATCGTGTTGGGGTGGGGGGATGTCGAGGAGAGGGAGAATGGGAAGTCTAAGGCGGTAGGGAGTTGATGATGGCTGCTGACAGCAGTTGCCTTTAGAGTTGTGGCGATCGACGACGCCAGAAGCGACGTCCGTCCTAGTGTGCAAAGTCCTCTCAATGACGATGAGCTGACATAGTTGGGGGTTTTCACGAAGGTCAGGCGGAGGAGAGACAAGGCGGACATGGTTACACTATGGTTTCATCGCGTTCCTTCTTGAGACGTTCGACTTTCGTGAGAGATGCTCCTCCGGTGCTCCTGTTAAGACCTTATTGAGACTGAGAGGCTATTTGGATTTACAAAGTGGGCGATCAGTCTTAATTGACGGCTAGTTCGAGGCATGAAATGTGGTAATGCCTACTTTTTATGATAATCGCAGGCGAATCGCAGGATCGAAGGCTCATGACCTAATAATACACGTAATGACTCTCAGCGTCATGAGCAAGGGGGTTGTACCATAGGCTATTTTTTGTACAATGCCACACGATAAGATAAAATACTGGCACAAAAGATTCTTCGAGGGAGGTTTAGGAGTGATGTGATATGGCTGCTGGCCCAACAAATACCAATTACAATTCTTGGCCCACAGAAACTGAGACGTATGACTTCTGACCGCTCCCATCAATAAAACAGCATCAGAAACAACACTTATTAGTCAAAGAGTGATAAATTATAACACTGATCACCATGATTCGTTGTTCTCGCGACTCGCAAATCATGTTGGCGTTTTGCATCTGCGTGGCAGGCGTACTTTATGCTAACTCCTTCACAATTACTTCTTCAAAGTTGCGTCACCGGACGTTAGATAATGTCAACGAGCCGCCTTGTCAAACAATATTTTCGACTCCATTCGACCTCGACATGTACGATCCGAGTGGAGACAGTGAGCTTGATCCATCATCGAACCCGTTCCAGCCTGAAAACGACGATGTCTACGACACACCGCCATTGGCGGTGGATCCAGATACGAAGCTTGTCCTGGGAATCAACAAGTATTCTCATGATACTACTCTGTGTGCAGCAAATATCGAGACCGGTGAGGTTCTATTTGCTCTTTCTAAAGAACGAATTACAAGAAAGAAACACGATGGTGGCAATACAGCGGAACTTGTCGAATATTGTTTAGATCAGTTGGATTTGGATATCGACGCGGTTGTCAAAGTTGTAATGAATAACCACCATCACAGAATACTCCCTTTTATTGAAAAGAATGCTCTTCATATGGAGTGGGAAGAAGGACTAGGGATCAACGGTGGACAAGAGGATGGTTACTCTGACGAATACAACACTTTAACTTCGGTCGAAGACAAAATTGAATTGAGTCATCATTTGGCTCATGCTTACAGTGCAGCGGCTCAATGCCCATTTGATGAGGGGATGATTGTGGTTATGGATGGAATGGGAGAGACTTTCAGGACAATGAAGCGAGCAGTAGAATTGAATGATGAGACCTACTTTTCTGATTTTACCTTATGTGCCGAGAATGGCTTTGATGATATTGAATTAGTTCCTTCAGATATCGAAGTGAGGGCCAAGACGAGCTACTTCGACTGGAGAGAGGCGGAGTCAGTCTACACTTTTCAGAAAGACAATACTCAACTTGTTGTAAAGGTGCGTAGTGTGTTCCATAAGTGATGTTTAACTTCTCTCCAAATTTCTTTAATTCCTATCTATTTATTCATTCACACTCGAACCATACACACAAGCCGATATTCAAAAGATTTACTGAGGAAAAGACACCACCCACGCTTTACAACCACGGGTTTGAGAATATGGATTCTCTTGGAGCAGTGTATTCACGTGCTTCCTCTCACATTTTTGGGGATTGGAATGCCTGTGGAAAGGTGATGGGACTTGCGCCATGGCAAGGCCACATCTGGAACACTGTCAGTCCAACGGGCGAATCTCAGCAGATTTCATCGGAAATGCCGAAAAATCATATCCTTAAGGGTTCTTTGTACAGCGAGTTGGAAATAGACAAAAGCAGCATGATGGGGCTTCCATTTATTTCAAGAACTGATCCCGACATGTTTGATGACGAAGGAAACATGATCCGCTCAAAAAGGTACGACTTCGATGACGACCACTTTGAGGAAACTGAAAGTAACGATAGCAAAGATGGTGACGAAAAGGATGACGACAAGCAGACAAAGCAACTACCACTCAATGTTGCACTTGATGCCATCGCACTCGCATCTCGTGTTCAAACAGACCTAGAGACTGTTGGTATTGATTTTGTAAGGCACTTCAAAAACCGCACTGGTCAGACCAATTTGTGCTTGGCAGGTGAGTCGAGAATTTATGAGCGTGGAAGCGATCAAAGAGGGCTGTGCTGTTGTCAGATTGGTTTCGAAACGGAAATATTCATTGCAGCAAGATCTCTCGCTTCCTTTTGCTATGTCCATGTCTCGAATAACACGAACTCACCCCACAAATGTATCATTACCATATACATCACGCAGGTGGTGTTGCTCTGAATTCTGTTCTAAATGGACGGCTGAGTAGAGAACTTGGCTTTAGAAACACCTTTATCCCCCCGTATCCTGGAGATGACGGCATAGCGGTTGGCTGTTGTGCCTTTGGGCTCTTTGGAAAACGTTTTAGCACTGCCAGTACAAAAGAGTCTTCCGTGGTTCCGATGTGGAAGGAGCCACTCTCACCTTACCTTGGACCGCTGTACACTGATGCTTCTATGAAAGACGCGATTTCTTGGGCTGCTCCTTGGTTAGATGTACAAACTGTTCCGAGTGAAACGGATCGAATTGATCTGATAGTGAATGAAATTGCTTCAAGCGGCGTCGTTGCTTTATACACTGACCGTTCAGAGTTAGGGCCTCGAGCTCTAGGGCATCGCAGTATTTTGGCCGATCCGAGGAAAAAAGGACTCGTTCGCTTTATCAATGAATTCGTGAAGAAACGAGAAAGTTTTCGTCCTTTCGCTCCTAGCGCTCTTGCCGAAGAAGCTCCACAGTGGTTCGACCTTGGAGAGTATGCATCGGAAGCAAGTAACAATGTTAGCCCCTACATGAGCATCACTGCACAGGTAATCGAATCTAAAAAAAAATTGATTCCAGCAGTTACTCATGTAGACGGGTCATCGCGTCTTCAAACTGTGACTTCAGAAGCAGAGCCATTTTATCATCGCTTGATATCTGCATTTTACAAAGCAACTGGTGTGCCAATGGTGCTGAACACGTCCTTCAACACACTGAAAAGTGAGCCCATTGTAGAATCACCACGCAATGCTATTAGGAGTTTTCTATCTTCCATGGGATCAATCGAAATGTTAGTTATGGGCAATCATGTGATCAAGAGAAAAGAAGCAAATGTTCGCAAATTACTAGGGGAAGAACAAAAGAGTGGATTGATGACCCCGCCATCATTTCCGGTGCGATCTGGGACTGCGAACTACAAGACTACGTTTAGTGCAGAAAACTCTAGCGGGAATGGCAGCGATTCAATTTCTGATACTGTGACGCTAGTTCAAATTCCAGATAGACCCATGCACAATGAAATGGATGGTGGCTGGTTTGAGCTGTTGGATGATCTTGAGGGACAATTATTAGGGATGTGTGATGGATCAAATGGTGTGAATGATATTATTAGTTATTTTTCAGCAATATCAGAACAAGAGGGACAAGAGGGCACGCAACAATCTGACAAGTTTACTGAACATGATCAGCTACTGGTTGAAAACATTCTGATGAGGCTTGTTCGACTCTATGATCATACCATGATAAGCTGGTGAATGAATGGCATCGTATAAGTTGCATAAAAATCCGTGCCTTAAAATAATTTCTTATGACTCTTCCAGGTTATGGGGACCTCCAAATCATGTACCTATGAGAGCAAAAATCAATTGATACTTTCTTACCTCAAATGATCCCCCTGACTTGAACAGCACATTCCATCTCAAATTTTGTGATTAAGTGAATTATTTGGTTGCTTTCCTTCGTTGGTGTGTATGTACTGCGAGTTACATTTACTGACATCCCTGGAAGGTGTGGTGGTTCCATTGTATGAAACATGTTGTTAAAATATGTCTTAATTGGCAGTGCATTTTGTAAAATGCTACTTTTTAAGAAGCACCAATGCATGGAATGTGCAGTGGTCATAACATAGTTGCATGCTCAACAGCCTTAATGATATAAAATGGCACTGGGCTGATTTAGCAAGTTAACATACCGAAAGCCATTTTATCCTCCAACAGTGGATGCCTGCCGTAATTCGTCTATCTGTTCAAATAACCAAATAACCAAATATTTGGTTCGTCCAAATCACCACCAATTCCCTTCCAAATATTCAATGTGTGATTTTTTCTTCGAAACACAAAAATTTGGAAAAAACTCGGCATGTCCGGACAGGCAGTTTTTTGTCCAAATTACTGTCCAACTCTAACCTCTGCCAAATAACCAAACATCCATATACATCACATGCATTTTCATGCATTAGATGACCGGACTGCATTGTCCACCAGTCAAGGTCATATTATTTTTCTGGGCCGGAGGGAGTGTCAGATGCAAAATGTATAATGATCCACCAGTCAAGGTCATATTATTTTTCTGGACCGGAGGGAGTGTCAGATGCAAAATGTATAATTGGGCCATATTTTTCTGAGTGTCAGTTATGAAATGTATAGTAGCATCATATTTTTGGTAACACTTTGCCAAAATAACCATTTATTTGCTGGAAAGGTAGTTTGGAAGAATTTGGAAGAAAAACAATTACGGCATGAAATAAGAGAGGCTCTTCCATATTGCCACAAAGTTTGCTCCAAAAATATTGGAATTGGATGTTTGAACATTTGAACAGATAGACAAATTGCAACAGACACCCACTGATTTGCAAAATTCATGTTCTAGAAGAATTTTGTATGGTCAAAAACTTCTACTCAGTATAATATAATCAAAGTGTCATTAAGCTTGTGGCGAAATGCTTGTAGTTTATTACTGATAAAACAAACTACAATATTTCATCTAGTCATGGTTTACACAGCATTCATTCTATTTCTATCTGTGGCATTTTGAGCTGCATAGGACTTGAGTCTTTTGGAATTTACAATTATTTATCTTTCTAAGTTGCATATCACTGTTTTGGTTACTGTCCTGATTTACAATAATCAGTAACCAAAAAAAGTAACTTACTGGTTACTTAGTAACTTACTGAAAACTGTCATATCAGAAGCGACTCCTACCACAACTACTAATCACATAAACAGTAACTCACTGTCCATTTAAGAAAAAACAGTAACCTGGCAAGATTACTTTGTGATTCTGTCTGATTTGACAGTTATCCACATCTGATGTGACAGTCATCCTATGATATCTTTTAGTAATCACATTTTTCTGCAATAATACCTGAAAAAAATGCAGATTCATGGCAATATCATGTTAGATTTAAAGAGGTTTTAAAAAACCCACCATATATTGTCTAAGTCCTAACTCCTGCGGGAAACAAGATCCTTTATCAAAACCCAGCAGGAACAACTGCACCACTGCCCCTTTTACTCTTCATCATCATCTTCACTATCAATGGGAAAATCAGATAAAATGAAACCCTTGAATGGAACATTCTATCCTTGGCATCATACTCATCACATTCTCCCTTCCGAAAACCTTTCAACTTGGTACTCTCCTTGTACTAACCAGTCACCATCTCATAAAAATCAATAGAACCTGGAAACTCTCACAAATCCCACAAGTCCTCATTCTGCTCATGATAAAACAAATCTGTGTCAAACCCATCATAACAAACAAGCAATGCATAGTACCAGTTGTACCCCTCAACAGGCTCCAATACAGTTCTCTTGTCTTTTTACAGCACCACTGGAGCACTGCACAATTACCATCCATAGTCCAACCTATCTGACCATCCTTGTCTACATCTGAAAACATCAAGCTGCCATATTTCTTGGAAAACTGAGCCTCAAATACTCACAACATGCCTTAAAAATACAAGTGATAATCTTATCATGTGGAAGGATATCTTCAACAAAACAAGCATCAAACTTGAAGTTGAAAAAATATTATCAACAAACAATTTACCAGCCCTTGAGGCAAGCTTGCACTGCTTTGCAGACCTCTTATGACAGTAGGCAGTTGAATCATATGCCTGCTCCATTGTCTTATATGGCCAAGGCAATTCCTCTGGCCAATCAGCTGCCTCTTGTTAGCCTTCCAGTGATGCTCGGCCTCCCTAATCCCACATAGCTTTGCAGTAACAATACAAGAAAATTTTCCCAAGAATTGAGTTTTACCAAGACTGAGCATTTGCTGACAATCAAAAGCCTTCGTGGTGTCCTGCTGAACCAAATACAAAAACTTCTCAGAGGCAAACACTCCCTGTCTGTTCCTGAAAAGTTTGAGCACACTCCAGAATTTGTCCAGTATCATTGCAGATAGAACCATCTTCTTGAAAAGATCAACCTCCTCACTAGAACAACCAGCTTATCAATCAAACATTCAACTGCTTCATCATCTTGCTGGTCTCTGTTCTTCTTTCCATGCTCAATCACAATGGGGACAGGACATAACAAATAAGCAACTCTGACATATTAAGATAACAACTTGGGAGTCTAGTGCTTCCACCACCTATTCATGTGATAACAGAAGGTAGGAGATGGGTTCCAAGAGTCCTCTGCCACTTCTGGAGGTTCTTCATCTAGCTTCCACCACCTATTCATGTGATAACAGAAGGTAGGAGCTGGGTTCCAAGAATCCTCTGCCACTTCTGGGATTGCTTCATCTGGTTCCATATCACTAGTATCAGATGTGGAACCAGATTCACTATTATCCTCTGCTGAAGCCTCAGAGTAGTACTCTGACAACAAGACAGGTGTTAGATTACTGCTTGTTTTTTTCTCATGCAAAAATTTACTTTCTTCATCCTCTTCATTCTCTGTAGTCTTTAGATTACCTTTCCTCTTCACAGTCACCACTACAGGATCTGGTTCAAGATGATCCTCACATATCACACTACATACCTTCTGTGCAATGACTGCCCCTTCACCCTTCACCACTCTCAATCTTACTACAAATCTTGCCAATTCTGTCATCCAGGAGACAATCAACTTGCATAACATAGTACTTAACATTATCAATCCAGGCCTCTTTCATGTGTGCAAGACAGAGAAGACAATACAAAGGATAGAGAGCTTGTATGACCGTGAAGTAGTAGTCCAAGTAAGCCCCGCTCTTGATGATAGGAACAAGGAAATGGAACTTGTTCATTTCCAAGAATCTTTGCTTGTGCTGCATTCACATAGGACATCTCTTAGGCAATAGTTGCATAAGAGTTGAAGGCACTCACCACCCATCCTGCACTCTGATGGCTTGATGAAGCCA
>JALLPD010003345.1:0-10480 GCA_036940065.1 Cyclotella cf. meneghiniana
TCACGGTCATGCGCATGTCCCCATGCTTTTATTTCATGGTGCGCATTGCACAGCATCACTATGGCATCTTATCATGTACTGGGCTTTACTAGCCATTCCAAATTTGTGGGCGGAGTCCCAGTTAGTCAAGTCCTTGGTCAATTTCTGATCGCAAGGCAATATCACAATGGTCACTTTCTTTGTGAGCAGTCTTGGCAAGATTGCACGGGCTGTTGCATGCCATGCTAGCCTTTCCTGAGCCCATGATTTGATCACAGGGCTGTGTCACGATCAGTCAAGGCTTGTGCGCGTAGTCATTTTCACACTGATGTGTGATTGCACAGGCTGTTTCACAGTCATACTGGGCCAAAATGCTGTTCCATGCTTGCTCCCACATGATTGGGGCTGGTCCGCACTGGTGTGATGACTCCACAAAGAATGGGCTGTTGCACAAGCAAGAAGGCTTCGTGCTGCACAACTCCACCTTCCTCCATGAATCCAACTTGGGCAATAATCTCGAGAGATTTTAAATCTGGTAGGATGAGAAAAAATACTTGTGGGATTTCACACTGCTACATGAATCTCACATCCAACCTATGCTGGGTTTGGAACCTGCAATACTCCTATCACCTTCTTATCCAAATTGATGACAATAACTTGGGAAACACTTGTTGGACAAGAGCTTCAAGGGGAAGCACAGTCAATTTAGTGTGACTCAACCCAAAGGTGGCACAAATAAAGTTTTTTGTCCAAACTAGGCTACGGACAATCTAAGGGATTTGTCTAAGCCCTAGAAACTATTTTATTTTTATGCACCATAAACTAGGGTATGAACAGTACTTTTTTATACTCTGTATAATACTACAACTCACATGCTGTGATGTGAAGAATGGTTTTTTTAACTTAATAGGCATATGTGTTTTACATGCTCTTTAAAAAGGCAATACATATAATAGAGCTTTTGTAACATTACTCTGGCCTTCCCTTCAAAAATCACAGCATGTGTCTATCCAGGACTGCCTAGTTTGTGATTTTTTTGAGGGGCTGTTTCAAGTCATGGTGCTGCATACCTGCTAACAGCTATTAAGTGCCACTTGTGCGCCTCGATGCAGTAGTGTTCTTTTTAAGCAATTGCGCACCTAGGCAACATGCTAACTCTGTTAGATGGAGCAGAGTATACCCGTGTTAACTGGGAACAAGGCCTCAATGATGTGTCTGGTTGTTTGCATCTACACATTGAAGGATCAGGCTCGTGAGTAAGACTCACAACTACTGCCAAGTGAGTAACTAAACACAGTAGCTGGGCTATCAATTAGTAGAGTCCTAAGCCAAAAATGATGTACATAAGAATCCTCCATTAAATGGTCGTTATGTATTTTGGGAAAGAACTTGAAATTATGAGTGTATTTCTACTGTACAAAAATACTGCTGCTGCACAACACTAAATTTTGTATGTAGTGTCATCATGGCGTAATGTTCCTCCATGAGCTGGTGTGTAGTTTCACACACCACTGGTACAGTATGTGGTGTATTTTTGAATCTTGTATCTTTCAACCTTCAACATCCAAAATACCTAGTGCACTTCTCATTATTACAAAAAAGTATTTCAATTATATTTTAGGTAAATTGAAGTACTTAAATACATTCTACTCTTGTCTGTAGATACCTGGCCTATGTCATACACCATTTGCAAGATTAAGGGCTAAAGGAGTGGGCTGTAGATCTGGATAGCACACCAAATATTGGTTTGCTAAAAAATCTCAGTTGCCTATTATTGTCATGCCTTTGTATGTGCTAATGATGTTGTGCTAAATTTCAGTATAGCCCCTAATTTCTCTGCAAGTGCATGGGCTCTTGTCATTTCATCCCTTTGCCCATTTATTTCCTGGTTGCACATCTACATTGTCTTCTGTCATTGCACACATCGTTGACTTACTTTGATCTCCTCCACTCAAAGGAGCGGTCATTATGAGGCCAGGAACTTTTGGATAGGATGGAGGGGGGAGGATATGCTGAGTCGACCATAAAGTGTCTCGATGAACCTCTTCTGCTGCATTCTGCAGGAATTGCCTGTCAAAAGTATAAGCCGGACATAACAATCAAACAGATGAAACAAGGAGAAGGGAGAAGAAAAGCAACTATAATATTCTTGACCATATTTAAAAAATATTACAGTTCAATTATTGTTTCATTAAAATTATTCTTATCATTTATACATCCCCCCTTCTTCTTTCTGTCTCCTCAAAACTGTCTGACTGAAGAAGAAAAAGAAGTAGAAGAGGAAGAAGGAGGAGGAGGAGGAGGAGGAGGAGAGGGGGGAAATTCTCAGGTTCCCATACAACTAACCCTTTAAATACAGGCTTATAACAATGGTATGACAGACAATAGCAATTTTAAAAAGCTGCTGTTTTTTGGAATTGAACTTTTTCAATGTCTTCCCTCAACCTCATTTCTATGGTGCATTAGAAAAGTATGATGAGATAGAGGAAGACAAAATATTATCTTGTCCGCAAGGGTGAACAAGTTGACTCTAGTTGAACCTTAACTTGCTTTTGAGTGAGATTGTGAACTCAAGGTCAGAGGATATAAATGCAGAAATCATTCAATAACATGAGTTTGTGAATATGACAATGTTCAAAATCTAATAATAGGACTAGATGACACTCAAGGGGCGTTTGGAATTTTGGTTCAAAATCTAAAAATAGGACTTGATGACAAGACTCTAGGGGCGTTTGGAGTTTTGAGATAGCTCCAACATGAAAAATAGTAAAGCATAAGGGTTGCTTAGGCTGAATACATTTGTAAGAAGTGCCAGACTTTGAGCCATTAACTCTTTTGTAAAATGTTCAAAATAGATTGATTAATCGACAGTTCTTGTTTTCTTCTTCATCTTGTGCCATCCAGACCTTGATCCTTCCAAAAAAAGTTCAATAATAAATGAAAATACCACACAAACACCGTTTATTCTATACATTCATTCTTGGTGTAGTCCTTGACAACACAATCACCTTCTCTAGGAATCTATTTACAAGGCGAATAAATCTTGACACGTCCTTGTACTACACATAGTGAGAAGAAGAGCCAAACATAGGGCTCTGGCAGAAACGACATCTTGATCTTTCAGGGGCGAAGCCCATCGAATGCCACACTCTTCAGCTCCCTCTCGGTAGACACCTTCTTCCCCTCCAACTCCTCCTTCTTGCCACATGCCGCCGAGGCAGTCCCAAGCAAAACATGATCACTCCCACCAAACAACCTATCTTTCTTCGTCCATACTGTTCCAAGACTGCATAAGTGCAAATCTCCCTTCAAAGGAATCATATCCTTATCCAGGTTCATGGAACTATACGTCCTAAATCCCGAATAATCTAAGTCTTCGTTCGCCTTACAAGCATTCCTAAAATGCAACGCCTTGGAGATCAAATTCCCCGCCTCTTGCATCTTCCTGATCTCTTCTTTTTGACGATCCATCGCCTCCACCGCCTTCTCTTCGGCCTTGGCCTTCCGTTCTCGCAAATCTCGCAACGAGTCGGACGTCCACAAGGGAAACGTGAGGTACACCCGGCCTTCGGGGAGGACAGCGACTTGATTCCTCTTGATTTCCCCCGCATCAAACCCCACGATCAAAGCCCCGGCGGGAGCATCGCACCGCCAGATCATTTCCCATGCACCGTGGTCCAACGGTACGGTATTGGAACCAAAGGCGTCGATGTGTCTTCCCTCCCGTAGAACAGAAAGCGCTTTCGCCCCACTCGAGAGTTGGGGATTTGGTCCATCGGTTCCGGGTAGTTTCGGATGGGGATATTTCGCAACTTGGTCGCCGTTAAGTTCGAGTAGGAGACCATGGATGCCGATGCGCCCACTGCCAGGGGAAGCATCGGAGCCGATGTCAAGACGAATGTTGAGGAGTGACGCTTCTTGGGATGATGCGAATGTGTCAATGGATGGGTTTACTTTGTTAATTAGTGAGAGAATGGGATTCGAAAATGCGTGGCTTTTCCATGGAGAGGAGAGGAAGAGGGCCGAGCTGGCGAGGATGATGGGTGAGAGTGTCATGTCGATTTGAATACGTTAACAGTTTCTAATTCCGAATGTTCGATGTAGAATAGGGTAAGACGTGAATGTGACAAGCCAAAGGCAGAGAAATTATGGTACAATGACAAAAACACGAGCGAGAGAGCTGCCATCTCGTGGCATCGACAACATTGTGAAAAGAAAATTCGACATTTCAAACTGCCGATGATGGCTCGCTGTGCTGTCAATTCGGTTGCCCGATGTTCTGCAATGACAGAAGAAAAGTGTGATGGCTCCCAATACTCCCAATCTTGGCGCATGAAGGTGTCAGGTGTCAGTGTCCATCAAAGGTGTGACAGAAAAAATGACGCGTGACAAACGGAATTTCAAATGGCACATACTGGATCCTCCTTATTATACCTATTTATCCCGTCGGCTCATGACGCAATCCCGTCGCAAACCCCCTATTCCAGCAAAAGATCCTACCTACCAAAACATCACCAAACAATTATAATTTCCTCGTAATATCCTAAAACGTCTGGAAAGGTGATGTTTTGCCCTGCGGGAACTCTTCAGCTCTCTATAGTGCTATCCACGATACCATACCATACACCATACCATACGCTGCAAGAATCGATGCTCCTTCTTTCATCATAATAACTCTTAATTCATCCTTACCCTTCTCGTACTTTGAAATGTCCAACAACAACAACAACAAAACTCTTGGCCATGAAAAGGAAAGAACGATCCAAAGCAGCAGCGAAGCCCCTGCCAACCGAGGCAAACGCATGAGTGCCTTCGCCGAATCAGCGTACGCAAACGCCACCCGCGGAACATCGCCGCCCCGTCAGTCGTTTCTAGGGAATATGGCCAGTAAACTTCGGCCTGGGGGCAAAAGCGCCGGCACTTCCCATGGGGGTCGAGTAGACGACTACTACATGCATCGAACGAGTCAAGACTACAATCTTCTGTATTATCCAGACTCTACAATCGAAGGAACCGTAGTGGAGGGTATGAACAACAATCACAGCTATCGAAACAACACTATCGTACACGCTGAATTTCAGCCGCTCGTAGGGGCATCCGTAGTAATCATCACAGCCACCTCCAAAACGGACAAGGTAGACGATCCAGTGACGCTCAAAATAATGGAGGAAAGGGAAAGCATCGGATGTACCGTTGAAAGTATGGGTGGAAGGTGGGTGCCTACATTGGAGTTCGACTCTGAGCCCATCACGCATGCAATTTGGATCGGTGATGGCGATGAAGAGTGTTCACGCACAAAGCGAGGTGACACCATTTGGAATCGTCTTGCTGGTGATGCGTTGAATAGACTGTCAATTTGTCAATCTATGGATATTCGTGAGTATTATTGCAGTGGGTTTTAGATAATTCATCTTGGCGGCAATTATATCTCAATGAGAAGTTATGATTTTCTTCTCTGATGCCAAGCGGTCGTTAATACCAGTTGGCTATCAAGCATCAGCGGACTGAACCCAGGTCAACATTGGAGCGAGGTTGATGTAGAAACTCACAAACCCTTCGTGGTCAAAGTATTGGAAAAATACAATCGCATTACCCTCGAAAGAAAAAGCGCTGGTTCCAGTAGCCGTCACATCAGGACCAGCAGTCGTCGTGATACATCGTCCAAGCTTTCAGCTTCCATTGGAATGACTTATAATTCTCTTCTTAATGAAAATCCCGATTTGGTGGAAGAAGATTCGATTAAAAGAGCAATGGAACTCAGTATGTTAGATTTCGCCATTGTTCATCACATTTCCAAAGATCGGCGTTATACGAATATGAGCGACCATCAACGAAGAAATTGTAACGATGAAAAACCTCATGATATTCTAGGAATAAATGAAGACGCAACTCTAGCTGACATCAAACAAGCCTACCGCCAACGTGCATTGGAGACTCATCCTGACAAGGGCGGAAAGCCAGGAGAGTTTGAAGCCGTAGCTCGGGCATACAGAGTTCTCCTCAATGCTTCGAATAAAAATGGACTGGATGTTATTCAAAGTGAAGATAGCTTTGATAACGATAGAACTATTGTTATAAAAAGTACAGCTCATTGGGATTCAGAACTGAAAGAACATAGGAACCTCGTCCAAGAGCTGTACACTAATCATGAGCAGGACGTGGAAGCAAATATCACTCGGCAGACATTGATGTTGGAACGATTGGGCTTATGCGTCAAAGATGCAGGCTCGCAAACGATCAATGAAAGGAAGGAACGTATTAGCAATTCTTGCTTTTACTTGAGTCTAGCGTGCAGTTATCTCAGTGGCATTGGGGCGCTTGAAATTTGGGATGTATTGAGTGAAGATGGTGTTCAGGATGATCATCAAAAGGCCATGCTACGCGAAGCAGATGGCACACTGATTATGGATACGGCGTTGTCATTGAAACGAACCATTGAAGCAGCAGTGTTGTCCGCGCACCCCGAATGGGCAGCGCGAGGTAAGTCTTTTTGTTTTTCATCACAAGTCTTGATTTTCGTCAGGTATTTGCGTCGCCTTTCTTAAAATGTGGTATTCTTGAACCACTTTGCATTGCAAGGAGTGGTTGGTGAGGAAGTTCAAGCATTCTCGGATTTTTTAGTTTACACTCTTGAATCTCAGACAATTGTGAGCGACTGGGCAGTTGTAGTTTTTGATACATGCTCGGGATTTGCAGATGTTTACAAAGGGAAGGGCTACAAAGATGACGCATCGCCTGACGATAAACAGAACGTTGCCGCCGAAGCATACGCTGCCTCCAATACAATTACAATACAGTATGTGTCAGGTCATTACCAACCACTGGTCGTGATGCCTCCGAAGTCTTCTCGGCCATCACTTAAAAAGATTCTCTCGGCATTAGACGAGTTCGGAGTTCTTTATGTTGTCACGGACGGGGCTGCAAAACCAAAATAAAGAAGTTCCATGTTGATAACCGCCTTAAGAAACAGGAGCCAAGGGCAATATTAAACAGATCTCTCGATTCACCTTTCATTGGACACTCGCCAACTTTACGCTTTAAAATTTAGGCTAGCCGTTAGTTAGTGAGAAAGTCATTTTAATATATTTGGGAAACCAATGTGTTGAGCGAAAATGAAGCGACACTCTGTGCTATGATGGCATGTTCATCAATCATTCAATAGATCTCAGAGTGATAGCATAAAGATTCAACTCCCGCGAAGCATCGTAAGTGTTGCTACTTTTTTTTGTTCGCCTGAGCAGGTGCGAATTCCTGAGCCATTTTCAAGTATATCTTGGGCAACTCATTCGGGATCACAACATGTTTGTCCCACTCACATGCCTCCATGAGCAATGATCCGATCACACGAGACGAGCTCTTGCTCTGCTTTTGCCTCTCGTAAGCTCCCATCACGAAATCCATGATAACCTTGGCGACCTCGGCACGTAGTTCACGCATGATCTTGTGACCTGACTCGATTTTCTTCATTGCACTCAAAAGGCCTCTGATGGCGGTGTTTACTTTTTGTGGGCTGCCAGTTATTTTGCCTTGAAGTTCTCGAATAGAAGTTCTATCCATCATCTTAAAAGATTTCATTTTTTCAAAGATCATATTGAGATGCTGCGAGTTAATGACATCATCTTTCAATTTCAACCTAATCACTTCAGGTTCAATCGAAAAGGGGGGCTCGGCGGGAGTTGTGGGATCTAAATTTACCGCCCAATCCACTACCATTTGAGTGATGAGCATGCGATACATATCTAAGGCCCAGTTCAATTGAAGGATTAATTTTTGTGTGCTCCCTCCTTCGAAGTGGTCATCTTGTGCTGCTTCGCTCGCAGACTTTCGATGGGTTGTATTGTCGGCTAATCGAACCAAGCTTTGAATAAATTGAAAAGGATTACATTTTTATGATATGCTCTGTAATCACGCGCAAAGTGAACGGAGATTGCATTCTACTCACTCTGCTTCGGTCCTTTCTCTGATAGAAATCAAAGCACTTCTCTTGCCATCTTCAAACTTTCCTATAGCAAAATTAGTTTTAGCAATGTTGAAGCCATACATCAATTTGGGGAATTCTCCTTTGATATTCATTTTGTTGTAGTATTCAAACTCGTTAAAGGCAATGCCAACTTTGTCATTTGCGTCTTTATATGTCATTTTGTTCTTTAGCGGCGCCATAACGCGCTGAAATCCGTCTTTTGTCTCACGGTCTAACCTGTTCAGTGAGTTCGCTGTTAAAAATTGGCAGGTAAAAATCAGGGAGTGAATAGAGTTGCAACGTTTCAAGAACTCGCAATAGGCAATGTGTCGCTGTAGTTTACCGCGTAAAATTTCTGAAGCCCAACTATAATAAATAAATCCACGTATTCCATGCAGAGGGAGAGGACTGGGATGGTTCAAATCCGGCTTCAAGGCTAATTCTATTGCAAATGCAGCCTTTTCAATACTACCTCCTACCGTAAAATACTCGTCCAATGCAGTATTGGCAAACTTGACTGCTGGATTTTGCTCCTTCGAGCGCCCATCTACCAATCCTTTCAACTTGATAATACGAAATAAGGTTGTATTGGACTTGGGTTCCAATGTCCTCCACCACTCCTTCCCATCGGACTTCTTTTCTAGATTCAATGCATCATCTGCCAATTTGCTAATTTGCTTCAATTGATCTGGAGTCAATTTTCCAGAAGAAGGATGAGACATGGCTTCTCCTAGCACGATCATTGCGAGAGAAACTCTAGGAAACTCCTTCACCAAAGTCTTAGCAACTTCCTCCGCCTTCAAACCTCGCTCAACCTGTAGATAACATTCTGACATGTTCCTCAAACATTCAAAACGTTCACATTTTCCCAAGGCATCTGGTCCGTACAACGCCGCCTCAGTATAAGCCCCCGCCGCCTCTCTCCACCGACTCGTCTTGATAAAACTATGTCCGGCATTCATCGCCCGTTTGGCCAACTTCTTCGCGCCCTCGGCGCCCATACTGCGCAACATATCCCTCCTCCGAGTAGGATCCGCGACAGCCAATGCCACCACGCTCGCTTCTCGTAACTCTCTCGCAAAAACGTCTCCGAATATGAGTTCAGCGGCTTGCAACGCCGTCTTTCCGTCTTCGCGGTGGGGTTCGTTGACGTTGGCCCCCGCACGCGTGAGGGCAAAAGCACAACCATAATGCATATTGCGCAGCGCTATCTGTAGTGCAGAGAACCCGCAGAGTCTGGCGTTTGGATCAAAGCCACGGGTTAATAAAAGTTCGAGGAGCGGATAGAGTGCATCCCGTCCAGTGTATCCCTGACAGACGCAGAGACAGAGGGGACTGATGCCAAACCCATCGTCTCTGGGCAAAGACTGCAAAATAGGATCAAATTTGCCCTTTTTGAGGGACGAAGCTGCCGAAGGCCTTGATGCATTGTACTCGTCTTCTCGCCTTTCATTTCGCATGAGGTCAAATCGACTATTGTCGAGCAACAACTTGGCACATTTCATAAAATCCTTCAAGTATTCATATCCGTCTTCTTTCGACCGAGCGCCGGCTTTGGTTTTGACTACTCCAGGGAGAGTCGGCCTGCTAAATGAATAAGTTCTTTCGTTCCCATGCTCGATTTTCTCTAAATTAAAAGGACTACCAGCGCTCTCCCCATTCATCATCTTTTGTTCAAGTGGATAGCGTCCTGCCGCCAAAATGACCAAATGCAGCGGAGTAGCACCCATGCGTTCAGTCAGGTTGGGATTGGCCCCGGCTTCAAGGAGGTAGCGCAATCCTTCGTGATTGGCGCTGTCGCATGCAAAGTGGATGGCGGCCCAGCCGGAATGGGGACCACCATTGTTGTTGGTCGTGTCGTCTGTGGCGGCTGGGGTGGCAGAGGCAGCGGCAGATGCCACAGAGTGAACCTTCTCCTTCTCGCACTCCTGACACTCAACCTCATTCAAAGACTTCTCCAACATGGCTACGTCTCCCCCGTCATTCCTGTTATTCCTCTTCTTCAACTGGATAATCTCTTTGCGGACCAAATTTCCATTTTTTGATTTAGCGGCTTTCATCAACGGAGTTAAGTTCGATTCGTTCTGCTCTGTTTTCAAGGTTTTTTCATCAGAAGCAATGGAATCAACTTTGTCAACAGCAACCTTTTTCTCTTCCGAAACCGCCACAGCCTTCAGCAACTGAGACAAGACGTTGGTGGCTTGTACGCTATTTTCCGAGGAAGTTCCGGACTGGTTACCATCGTTGGTGATTTGAATGACAAGATTGGGACCGCCACCGGGGCGTTTTACAACGAGACGGGTTGTGTTGCCTTCTTGGGTGATTTCTTCGAGTTGGCCGAGGCCACCGCTGGAGGACATGGTCAGCTGGATGAAGGATGCCCCTTCAGTTGGTCTTGTACCAGTCCTCAGAAAGTTTCTTAAAAAAAGGAACAATCATAGATTGGCATCATGAAATTCGTGAGAACTTAGGCTGTGATTTTGTTCGTCGAATAGCGGATAGCGAACAGCCATTCTGGCGATTAAAAGTAATTTTTTGCTA
>JALLPD010003362.1:0-15713 GCA_036940065.1 Cyclotella cf. meneghiniana
GATTGATTTAAAAGTAATGTGGATATACATGGGTATAATGCTGGATATTTTTAATTTAGGCATAAGTGAATTAAGGAAGGGCAACTGCATATTGTCACCTAAATCTGCATAAAAAACATTGATTTTTGGCGCATGAAATTTATGAGAGTTTAGGAAGCCACATTCACTCGGATGTTCTTGTAGTTGGCCATCTTTCACCATAATCAATCTTGTGTGAGATCTTTCCCCAATCAATTGTCAAATGACGTAAGCAAGAGGGTTCATATGTGATGCTGACGTCGACTGACGCCAAACGTTTTCACGTTCTCCAAATGCGTAGGAATAAGTAATAAGTATCCCGCTAAGTTTACACTAGAGAAGACACGAGATGGATTTCACTGGCACCAACACGAGACGTGAACCAAGACGAGGAAGTTTGAGCAAAGCATATAAAATAATACCTATTACCTAGGTCTTTGTAGTTCTCTGCAGCTTTCTGCACTGCGCTAGAATCAAGAAATATCATGCTACGCTCCTCTCTGTCCACCCTCCGCATCGCTGCAACAGCGTCGTCGTCCTCTCTCGTCTCCCGTCCCGCCACCGCAGCACTCCGCTCCCTCGCTTCCTCTGCCGGTTCTGCCCTCAATACGCCCCTCGCTGACGTAGACCCCTCCTTGCTTTCCCTCATTGAAGCCGAAAAGGCCCGACAACGTTCCTCGCTCGTCCTCATTGCCTCCGAAAACTTTACCTCCAAGGCGGTCCTTCAAGCATTAGGATCCGTGTTGAGCAACAAGTATTCGGAGGGATATCCTGGCGCTCGATATTATGGGGGAAATGAAAATATCGACAAGGTGGAGATTTTGTGTCAGCAAAGGGCTTTGGAATGCTTTGGTTTGAGCGAGGAGGAATGGGGGGTGAATGTGCAGAGTTTGAGTGGAAGTCCCGCTAATTTTCAGGTGAGAACTTCCGTTCTTTTTTCGCTTGTTGGTGATGTGGTCTCTCCTTGTATGCCATTTCGCATGCAAGTCTATCTGTGATTTGTGGTTTTTACTTCATCAGAGCTTGAATTCGAAGTGATTATTGATTGTTTTGACTTCATGTGATCCACTTATTCTTTTGTTTGGGTTGTGCATAATTGAAAGAGCTTTTTCTTATCATGAACTCCCACAGTCGGGATCAACTTGCTGACTTACCTTTACTGATTGCGTCATTCACATATCGAACAATATATAGGTCTACACAGCACTCCTCGAAACCCACGACCGCATCCTTTCCCTGGACCTCCCCCATGGAGGTCACCTCTCACATGGCTTTCAAACCCCCACGAAAAAAATATCCATGGTCTCGCGCTACTTTGAAAGCATGCCCTACCGTCTCAACGAATCTACGGGTCATATTGATTATGACGAAATGGAGAGGAGTGCCGAGTTATTCCGGCCCAAATTAATTGTGGCAGGTGCCAGTGCATACTCTAGATTGATTGATTATGAAAGAATTCGACAGATTGCTGACAAAGTTGGTGCCTACGTTATGGCGGATATGGCACACATTTCAGGATTAGTGGCTGCGAAAGTCATTCCCTCCTGCTTTCCTTATGCAGATGTGGTTACGACAACGACTCATAAATCACTTCGAGGACCACGAGGTGCCATGATTTTCTTTCGTAAGGGACAAAAAGGTACCACGAAGAAGGGAGACCCCATCATGTATGATTTGGAAGATAAGATCAATTTTGCAGTGTTTCCAGGCTTGCAAGGTGGACCGCATAACCATACAATCGGTGCTTTGGCTGTAGCATTGAAACAAGCCAACACTCCTGAGTTTGTCGAGTATCAGAAACAAGTATTGAAGAATTGCGCACGCTTGTGCTCTGAATTGCAGTCCATGGGATATGATATTGTTAGTGGAGGCACGGACAACCATTTGATTTTGATCAATGTCAAGAAGTCTCGTGGTGTTGATGGTGCGAGAGTGGAGCGAATTCTGGAATTGGCATGCATAGCAAGCAACAAAAACACTGTGCCTGGAGATACCTCGGCATTAAATCCAGGCGGTATTCGTATGGGTACACCTGCATTGACATCTCGCGGTTTCCTTGAAGAGGACTTTGCCAAGGTTGCTCATTTTTTTGATAGAGCGGTATCTATTGCTGTCAAGCTGTCCAACACAGATGAAGGGAAGAAGATGAAGGGATTCCGAGAGATGTGTTCCGTTGGACCAAACGTTGATCCTGAACTAGTTCAACTGAGGAAAGAGGTGAACGACTTTGCATCTTCTTTTCCTACAGTAGGTTTTGATGAGGACGAGATGCAGTTTCGGGGTGAATATAATGCTGACTTGGTTGCGTAAGTTCGTCTCGGTACATTTCGGAACTGCAGATTTGAAAGTCATGATGGAGAAATCTAGCAAATTTGGCGAGTTTGCGGTGTTGTGTGCTGATTACCATAAGCTACCACCAAATCAGGTGGCCAAAGCTCAAATAGTAGAATCTGACAAATTTGTGGACGCCGAAGCAGGATTCAATTATTCATGGCCGGCGCTTCTAGTAATCTACACACTAAGAGAAATTGATGAAACCCATTCTCTTGCATACATATAGTTGTACCATCGATTCATCTCCCATTGGAGCAACTTCTTTCCTTTGGGCGGATGGATGCCAATGCCATGACGTGGGAATTCATCTTGGGTGCTTTGCATCCCGGACATTCTTTTGACATGGAATTTTGACGTCTACGGAGCGCTGAAGGATGATAGCATGTCAAGGCAATGAAGGCAACATCTCCAAAAGCCCTCAACGCTATTTCTCCAAATTCTTCAACATTTTTCGCCCAGCAACTCGCAGCACTATCATCCAATTAAACTCCGAGAACTGCTCTGCACACGAATGTCTAAAATGAAGAAGCAAGAAGCCACAGCAAACATTTAATTACATATTCTCCTTAGACGGTATTCACACCACACAAACGTATATTCTTTGCCTAAAATACTTCATGATGACAGCTGAAAAGTGATGGCCCACTTATGAGAGGTCCATGCTGAGTAATGACACCACGGAGCGTCGATCCCCATTTAAGAAAATCCAGTGTTTTCCATTAACAACTATCTTTCCCAGTTGCCAATCGTGAAGCGGAGAAAGATTTCCGTACAGTGTGATTTCCACTTAGTTTTTGATCAATACTTGTCTATTGCCAATCACATAGTCAAGGCTATTGTTTGGCCACATCATAAAGATTGATGAGTCAAGGTGTTTAGAGATTATGGTTGAGGACAAATGTGTGAGTCTCCGTGAAAGCTTTCCTGATAAGGAATGATACAGTTATTTAAGAACGTAGGATACAATGAAGAAGACCAAAAGACTGCTATGACTAATTACCTCTAGACAAGAAACAAGTTGTGCAAACAAGCGTTGAGAGGGAGTATTAACGTGATTTTTCATTGTGGAGTCATTCGGATCGCAACACTTAGTAGGGAATTCATACTTAGTAATGTGGGAGGTCAAAAGTCCGCCACATAAATTCCACCCCAGTCAGAATCTTCCTCCTCTTCGTCGTCGCTTTCCTCAGCACTGCAAGCTGATGCGATTGCCAAGCGTGATGATCGATAACCATCTCTTTCAATTGAGATCGAATCAATTTTCAGATTTTTCGCTTCGACACTGTCATCAAGATTCGAACAAGGCTCCCCTGTCTCAACCACAGGGGTGGTTGTTTTGCCATCCCAATGCCAAATGCCGATGACACCGTTTTTTGTCTGTTTAAACATTATATCACTTGATGAGGAGAGTGCCGAGAATGCACTTGATCGCCAGCGAGGTAGCTCTGCGTCATCTGAATCACTCTCTCCTTCCAGCTGGCGCTCTGGTCGACTTTTCCCACCCTTTGAAGGAGGTTTGCCAGAATATTTCCAATAGACAAAATCGTTTTCTTCATCAGCTTCGATTTTCTGCACAGTTTTGATGTCCTCGCCATCATATACAAAGAAACCCTGGTTGACATGCACAGTCTTAACCTGGTATCGTGCCTTGCCATCTTCTAGTAGTGGCGGGCAACCTTCCACATGCATGCTAGTGTGTACAGTGTTCACATCTCCTATCTCTGTACCATAGATTGGATCATAGATACCTATGTTATTGCAAAAGTCACGTAAATCTTTGTTCCCGGTTACGGGACAGCAGAGCTTCATTTCCTTGATTTCCTCGCCCCAAGCGCCCCAGAACGATAGGGATACACCATCAAATGAGAGCACTTCCCCTAGCTCTGCAAATAGTTTACCACCGCTTTGATGCACTTCTGTCTCCAAGTCAACAATAGGGGTTAAAGTGGGAAAATCACTGCCATTCATCCGTGCCAAATAAATTCCTCCACAATGGGGATCTGTCTCGTTATCAAGGCCAAGGAAAGCGATCGTACCTTTGGCAACACTTGGTGGAGCTGTTGATGCAAATGTCCTGCCATAACAAGTCTTTGTGCGTCTCTGTGAGATTGGGGCTGGGATCGGTGTCTCTGAATTTGCCACAACATGTAGTGTCCCCAATGTAGCATTAAGATCCTGAATGCTTGCTCCTTCAACTTGAATCACATTGCGATAAAAGACTCCTGTTTGTGCAACGTCTACCTTTTGGTAGTTTCCTTTTGTTGCCACATAGCCATAGTCGTCAATTGCAGGGGCACCAGGAAACACATCAAAAGCAATGCCAGTCAGTTTAGTGCCATCAGAATTTGTCAAGCCAGGGACTTGATACAAATCTGAGAAGTTAACGTTATTGTCATAACCAACAGCACCTAGCTTTGAAAATGCTGTAAATAACAGTGTCGCGTCATTGTCACCATTTTCAGTCAGAGGACTCAAGTTGACATAGATCCCAGTGTTTCCTACTTTTGAAGTCTCAGCTTCATCCTCGAGATGGCGCCTGCGGCCAGTCTTATACTCCCACACTGGTCCCTGATGGTTGCCACGCGAGGCAATATAGTTGCGGTTCTGAGATATGCCTATTAAATGGACAAAAAGAGATTATGATATGTAAAAGGGTATGACATGAGATGATGAAATGCAGTAGACTCGCGTGGAAATGACGGGAATTCAAAGAAAACTACATCTTGATTATTGGGTTGGGGTACTGTGGACCGCCGCCCTGCCTGTCGAACAATGTTGCTGTTACATGCTTCTCCAGAATCTAACATATTTCGGACAAAGACACCTGTTGATGGACCTCCTCCCTCACTAGCGAGATGTCGTTCTTTATTTTCTCCTCCTACACTCCGTGCTCTGAAAACAACAAGACCTATCGAATTCACTGAAGGGGCATTGTAAGATCCAAACGTTCTGTTTTCAAATCCTTCAATATCAGGAATGACATTTTTGTTGTTGACAACTGTCAGCCATCTGCAAACAAAAGACAAAAAACGAATAGGCCAAGAAGTTAGGGGTATCTAAAGCCAGCAGCATGAGATCAAATTACAACAAGGGGACATACTGAATAAGTGAGCTAGAAGTAGTAGGCGTTGTAGTTGTAGTTGTCGTTGTCGTTGTTGTTGTGGAGGTTTTGTCTGATTTTGATAGTTTTGTAAGTAGATCATTGAGCCATCCTAGTTCTCGAGGGCTTTCTCGAATGATGACACCTTCACTATTTCGGGCTTTGACTTGACGAGGCGAATCTCCACGGATATAATGTTTCTTCCTAGGAGACTGATGCAGTGGTAACGATTCGGGGACAATTAGGATCAGAACTGACAGGATGAGAGTATGCATCTCTTTAGTTTTTGTTTGTAAGTAATCCTGAATGAAAAAATGGTACTCGGATGAGATGACTTAATCAAAGATTCGTCCAATGCAATGGGAAAACATGCAGATGACATGTAAATACCAAAAAAGGTTCAATGCGGCGACACAAAATGTATAAAGCTCATGCATTTTCAGATGTAGGACTGTAAACAAGGGAAGCAAATCTGGCGGCAGCCCATCAATCAGAATCTTATACAGAGTTTGCAAACGCAAACAGGTCTAGTTTCGTCCATCGAACCAGGAATTACATTTGGCTTGGAACGATGCATGTTTACCTCAAAATATTTAGTTGAACTCAGTTTTAATTGAAACAATATATTATGCAATATTCCAATTTGGCAGAAGTGAAGCGATCTCTCTTAAAGGTGTCCAGAGATGTTCGCTTCCCAACCTGCGAGATCACTGAAATCGATGTCAGGGGGGTGATGCCAATTTTTCGGGACCACAGGACCAGAAAGAATTCTTGCGGAAAAGTGGCCACTAAGGTGAAGCGATCTCACTTAAGAGATGTTCATGTTGCAACCCATGACATCAATAAAAAGTAATTGATGTCAGGGGGAAGAGGACGATTTTTCGGGACCAAAGGACCAGAAGGAATTCTCGCAGAAAAGTGACAACTACATGAATTTCTGATTGCGCGATTCCGCTTGATCTCTGCTTAGAGAAGTAACTTTTTAGAGTGTGCTAGGATTCCATCGGAAGGTCAACATGTTGTTGTTATCGAAGAGGCTCTTCAGTATTTCTCTAAAAAATAACAATGGATTAGTCGAGTTTAGACGTCATCAAGAACGCAGCGTCTCCGTGGGGTGTGCAAAGAATTGTATGGAGCTTGGAGCCATCCCAAAAGTCTAATTCCCTCTAGGTTCTGATTTTCTAGACCTATGGGGTGGTTACCGTAATTGGTCTATTAGTCTAATAATCCAGATATCCAAATATTTGGACTGTCTAAACCCGGTCCAAATCCGATGACCAACCCTATTTTTGGTCTAAATCTGGAAAAAGTGAGGGTGTCCGGACACCCCTACTTTTGGTCTAAACCATTGTCTAAATTTAGACCCCCCCCACGTGCAAATACCACAAACTTTAGAATCTTGACCATGAGCGACAACGACGAGTCTGTGGATCCTGATCATCCTACTCGTCGTGGAGGGCACCTTCCTGGCCGCCCAAACTACCAAAACAAAACCCTCATTCCATGGGGAGAATCTTACCTGATGTCACAGACGGATGACATTTGGTTGCCATCGCGTACAAGAAAGAGTCAAAGGAGGAGGTGTTGCGGGCAGAAGATGACATTAAAGAGAATTGGGTAGAGAAGTTGTGCAACAACTTCAAGAATCCCACTAGTAGGACTGGCCAGGACATCAAGGATCGAGTTGCATGATGCACTGCAATTGACCCTAAGATAAAAGATAAATGAAGTGCGGGAATTCTCAGGGAATCCTCAGAGGACAAAAACCATGTCGAATTGTCATCATCTTCTGATTCATCAGATTTGGGGTCTTCTGAAGTTCCTGTAGCTGAAATCCAGGAGATTGAGTCACGCTTTATGATCCCGCTTGCTTTGACTCCTTGTTCTTGGCCCACTGATAACTGCGCCAATGCTGTGACTGGTAACAACAAAGACATCCCCAATGAAGATGCTGGGGATATGATGGCCAGCAAAGATGAACCCACCGCAACCGGCACTGATGGCATCGCAACCGAGTCGCACACTGCTCCCAACACCAACCTAACCATGCCAGCTCCATCAGTATCTTCTGATGGTAAGAAAAAATCAAAACAGAAGAAGTCATTCTCCAGGAATAAGACAAATAACTCAACGAATCGTGATAGGGGATCCATCATAAAGTCCATTGATAAGATTGCGGTTTTGATTGCAGTGGGTGGTGGGAGTGATAAGGGTATGGTTATGATGATGATGCAGCAATCACAGAGTCAGTCATTGCAGGCGCAGAAGTAGCAGATGCAGAATTTCATCCAACAACAAATGATGCAGTTTCAGCAGATGCAACAAATGCAGATGGGACAGAACTTCAAAGAGATGGAATCTATGATTTGCAAGAGCTTGAAGAAGCCAAAGAAGAAGAAAGCAAAGAGGGTAGAGCAGAAACATAATGAAGACTCAAGCAGTAGTACCAGTGATGGGGATAGCAATTAAATATTAGTTTGTTGTATGTTGATTATTATTATTATTAAAGTAATAAAAAAGAATCAAATGAAGTCAATATGTCAGGTGACCAATACAAACAATCTATTTTAATTTTATTAATGCAAATCATCATCATCATCAACAACTCCCAATTCAAAGTTCTCTGGATGAAGGTAATATTGCCTAATCCTGTCATATCCCTCAAGGTTGATACATTGTTTGTACTCTGGATCGAACACCGTCTTAATCTGGTTTGAACCCACAATTTCGGTCCTGAACTTATGAATGAGTATGATTGATTCCATCACCAGTCACCCCTGAGAGCGATGAGTAGGAAGATGCTTCTTAATGCCAGGGAAAGAACCTTGCAATCCATGCATGCCCCACTCACTTGCTTGTTGAAGTGATGTGTAAACATTACTTAAGCACAGTAAGTAATCTTGTATTCCTGGGTGGAACAGCCTCGCACTCCGTTCATTCATTTGTCTGACCAATGTGTTCCACACCTCCCCACTGCAAGAGAATCTTTGATCGACACACATTTTATATGACCCGATTCTTTTCCGGGTGGATTGTAAAAATCAAACACTAACAGATCCGTCCACACAACTGCCAGGAAAGTTGATTGCTGTGATGAACACTTTTCCGTCTGGACCATAACCGAATACATTGTTTATCACTGTATCACACTGATATCCATTGTAGAATGCATTTTTCAGATGTGCGTTCAGTTGCAAGCAAAACACCATCTATAAAACCAATCACATTGTCTACTGTGGGCTTGCAATTACAAATCATGGAGGCAAACAACTGCATTTTCTCTGCGCTAGGGAATTGAATCCTTGCCGCAGGATGAAAACATGAGCGCCGAACCAGAAGTTTTAACTTATTCCTCAAGATGCGGGAACAGGCATCCGGTGTCACTACAAAAATCAAACAGAGATATTTGTGATTCATTGTGCTGCAAATATAAAATAATGGCAGCCCCAGCTGCCCCTCCAAAGACAATGACCACTTACATCCTTTCCTTCTAGGGAGAGATGGATGACCCGGAGGCTTGACAATGTCATGAAGCATATTGAACACTACTCGGGTCAAGCCGGTCATGAATAAAAATGATGATGGTCCCCTTATGACAGAGATAATGTCATGGTGACTTAGAGGGAGGAAGAATAGCCGCTCTTAGCAGAAAGTTGCGGTCACAAATACTGTTGTGATAAATTATCAGTGCAAGAATGAACACAAACACTTTGAAAGGATAATATTCATTGTGGAACTTCATGGTTTCTTAGAGGGGATATGAGGATGAAGATGGATGAGAGGACAGATAGAGAGAGAAGTAGATGCCACAACATTCTTGTGAATTCACATATTTCTTGGTGAGTTGCAAGAAAAAATAGGTTAGAACTCTTTTGGACTAATAGGATTCATGGTATGCATTTTTAAAATCGTGTTCTAAACAGGGTCGAAATCTGAAATTCAGATCATGCATTTTTTGTGGTTTAGGCTAATAGACCAATTACGATAACCACCCATTCTTTATAATGCCCCACCTCAACACCCTAAACTTGTGCTACCGCATAACTTGGTACCATATGTTAGTCACACAAAATGTCCACGATCTTGCCAAAATGGAACTATCTCACCGATTTGTGGCAAGGAATAGCAAGAAAAAAAACTTACCATGGATAATAAAGTATTACTATACTTTTTATTATGCCTACCCCTCTTGTTCCCGCCAATTTCTTTTAGGGCTAGGAGGCTCTGTACCCTCTTGCCAACACACCGCCCACATTTACGTTGCCCCAACCATGGTGAACCTCCCCTCCCTGTGCAGAGGTGATCACCGTGTCTACTTTCGATGGAACAAGTTTGGAGATTTGTGAGTGGGGCATATTGTTTGGACGGAATTTCTTGCTATGGCCACTGAAAGGTAGTTGTTGCCTTGGTGGAGTCTGCGATGGCTGAGATGAATGGAAGTGACTGTGGAGAAAGCCGGCAGTTCATCTCGTGCCATTTCTCAACAGATGCAACAATCAACCATGTCTACCAATGATTTTTTTAGCTTACATTTGAACTACTTATATTATTCATAAAGTTATTACCTAGATTATGGGTTTCTTTTTGTTAATGTAAAAATAAATTAGTTTCCATACAAAAAACTTTAAATGTGCTTACCTGTCACGGAGAACAAAACAAGCCACAAGATTGTCCGGTGTCATTTCTGGCAGACGTAAGAATCCACCAAAGGCACACAATATCCTCACCAGCAGCAGCGCAATGCAGCAACCAATACAGTGCACATCACATGTGTGCCCATCATTTGTGGCAACAATGCCATCAAGTGGAAGAAGCCGTTCTGGAAGCAGGAGAGATGCAAAGATTTTTCCATTGAAAAAATACTACGTACATGTGTAAGCCAACCAAAAATGCTAGGTGATGTGCAGTGTGCAGTGGGTAATGCAACATCAGCCATAACTTTTAAACCACAAGGAGTTACTGCAATCCCATCATATGGACGTATTGGTCTCACAATGGAGAATCTGTTTATAGGCGACTTATGTGGAGAAACTGGGGTTAAATGCTTGAAAACACAAAATGTCTGGAAAATAGGTGAGATTTTGTAAAATGACACAATCTTTCTGTAATCCTTAGGTTCTGTGATATACCATAGCTTTTCTAGAAAGCATCCCAAATCGAGTCCTTTGGGATGGGGACAAGTTTCTAGGTAGTCCTAAATCCTTCATGACATCATCAGTGTTTCTCACCTACGTACTATTAAACTGCACTATGTTACCCCTCACAATACATCCTCACAATCACACAATCAGTGACCAACATGGAAACACAGCTGCATCATGAATACAATGACGAGTTTCATCTCCCCTGCACTGCCTCCTCATAGCCTCTTATGCAATACCACCATTGAGACAACAATTCAGCTTCAGCCATCATTTCCCTCACTGCCATATCCCACAATGATATAGTTTGATACAACATGATGTTTTTTGGAGATGTGACCCTTTCACATCATATGATTCTATTACATGTTGCTAACATATTATGACAAGCAGGAGAGGGTAGATGAGGATGAGTGCAAGAGTAAGTAAATTTTATTATCAATTATGACTCCTCTGTCACTGTCCATATTTGTCTCATGGAATCAACCATTCTGTTTCATATCTCTGTTCTCCCATGTCATCTTTCCCGGGTGTATCAGTTAGCAATTCATTCAATTGATGACAATAAGGGGAAGTAATGAACTCAACAATCCACCTAGTTAAAGTTTAATACTACAATTGGTTTCATTTTGAGTCTTTTGTGGCCAGATTGGTGAGCCCTTCACTGTTAAGAAAGGGCTGCATATGTTTTTCTTCTGAATTGAGACCTGCTTTCAGTGTATTCATCTGACATTTTATCCCAACTAGGGGGATTGCCATGCATCTCATCCTTAACAACCGCATCAATCCAGGGTTAAATTGTATAATATATTTTTGTTTTGCATTGCGGCATCATGACTTGATGATGATAATGGATTTGCAATAATAAGCATAAAAATAAATTTATGTCATCTAGACTTTGGAAAGGCATTTTGGGACTCAAGACTTTTGGGAATAGGTGCCTGCCATAATTGCTTTTTTGTTCTAATATCCAAATATTTGGACATTCCAAACTACTTCCAAATTGTTCCCAAATGTATAAAACTTGATTTTTTTCTTCTCCAGACTAGCTGTTTTTCTTCCAAATTTTGGTTTTACTCTACTCCGAATGTTGACATATCCAAATATTTCAACTCATCAGCCATTCATTTTGATTGGGGTGATAGACAAAAATCTGAGGATGGAATTGGTAAGTGTGCCATAATCTTAGAAACAAGATATGCTGAAAGTGATGACAAAATTTACTTAAAAGTCTTTTTGGAAAGATGTAGATTAGGAAATAATTACAGGATAGAATGAAGAATTGCTCTTCCAAATTGGGTTCTAAATTGGTTCCAAATGAGCAAGTTGGAACTCAATACTTGGATATTTGGACAGAAAAACAATCAGGGAAGGAACCATTTTCTAGCCTAAAAATTAAGCATAGGTCTAAAAATTAGAACAAAAGTGGGTGCCTGCAATAATTTGTCTATTTGTTCAAATATTCAAATATCCGATTCCAAATTTTTTATTTGGAATGAATTTGGTGGCGATTTGGAAGAGCCTCTCTTAATTTCATGCTGTAATTCTTTTTCTTCCAAATCCTTCCAAACTGCCTTTTCTATCAAATAAATGGCTATTTTGGTGAAGTGTTGCCAAGAAGCATTGGGCAATTATACACTTCACAATTGACACTCCCAAAAATATGGCGTGATTGTGAATTTTGCATCTGATACTCCCTCTGGTTCAGAAAAATAACCTGACCTTGCTCATTGATAATGCAATCCAGCCATCTAATACATGAAAATTCATGTGATATAAATGGATATTTGGTTATTTGGTGGAGGGAGAAGTAGAAAAGTAATTTGGACAAAAAACAGCCTGTCCGGACAAGGCAACCTTCTTTCCAATTTTTTCTGTGTTTGGAAAAAAATCACCTATTTGAATATTTGGACGGGATTTGGCGGCAATTTAGAAGAATCACATATTTGGTTATTTGGTTATTTGAACAGATAGACAAATTGTAGCAGGCACCAAGTATGCAGTGACTTTTGGGATGCTCCACTGTAGTTTTATATAATATGCTAAGTGTAAAACCCACCCTATTTTTCATTCTCTAAATTTTCATGTATCTTTTTATTTCCATCTGCCTGTCTTGACAACCCATTGTCAATATCATAGATGATGTCACATTTTGTACATAGCCATCATAGAAAAAGTCTAGGATTTTGTTGAATCTCAAAAAATCCACGACACGTATTTACCACACAGTCACGGTAGATTCTCTCAATATCACTGATTTGTTCTATGACATATCACAATCTGATTTCTGGACCTTTTTTCCATGCATGAAATAGTTATAAAAATACCCCGCAATGGAGGAAGTATATCAGTGAGGTATACCTGTAGATATGGATGGCACCGAGTAGATGTCAGAACTACTAACATGCTAACATGTATTTTCATAGAGTATGTCAGAGTTTGGGTGTATGCACAGGATAAAGGTTCCTAGGTTGCGTCACATCAGTTGTGCATGATTGATTATGAGTTGCAAAGACAAGTAGTTCATCATATTTGAAAAATACCACCTGTGTGCAAAGTTGCACGTTGGGGCTACTGACAGTTGCTGTTTTTACTAGCTTACCTCTTTCTCACCATGTCCGCTCTCCTCTGCCACAGTGCAGCTTCCACCAAATCAAATCAGCTTATCAGACCCACGAGTCCTTTTGATGTTGTCTCTGCTGCCTGAAGGCTGGCATCAAGTGTTCAGCATTTTGCCCTTGCCCCGGAATATGCCGAAGCCATTTCCAAGGGCTGGGTTTATGAGTTCATGGATGCATTCATGGCCACCTTGGGCGATGCCACAACATTGAGAACCAAAGATACATGCTCTATCTTAGATCGGTATATGGGCACCAAAAGTATCTGCAAAGTCCCACCCTCAATAGCCGAAGCCAGAGGGGACAAGGTTGCTGGTTCTCCATCATTGAGCATAGCGCAGGCTTACTCCAAAAAGGGTTTCCTCTCCTCCTTAGAGGATGAAACATCTCAGGTTGTGACCCCATTGGGTGAGGATGTAGGAACAAAACCTATGAATGACTCATTCCTGGCCGAAACATTCACTGGTAGGATGAAGTCTGCAAGGCAGAGGCAATGACACATGATCGGATGCCTGACCAGAAAGGTCAAAGGGATGGTCCTAGACAATGATCACATCTGAAGTTGACATAGGCCAAGTATGTACAGCCAAGAGTAGCATATATTTTAAGTACTTCTATCTACTTAAAATATAATTAAAATACTTTCCTTTTGTCAAAAGGGGAAGTACACTGGATATCTTGGATCTTGAAGGTTCACAGATACAAGATCCAAACATACACAAAATACTGTACCAGTGGTGTGTAGAATCTACTCACCACCTCATGGAGGAACATTGCATCATGATTGTGCTAGATACAAAATTGAGTATTGTGCAGCAGCACCACTTTTGTACAGTAGAAATAAGGCTCATAATTTCTATTTTTGAATTTCAACTTCAAAATCCTTACTAGTTTTAAAGGTTTATGGCAGTAACGATTGATAGCCTGACTACTGTGTTGAGTTATGCACTCAGCAGTAGTTGTGAGTCTTACTCACAGGCCTGAGACATGTCCTTCAACATGAAGTCAAGAAAAAAACCCAGACATGTCACCGAGGCCGTGTTCTTAGTTGACATGGGTATACTCTGCTCCATCTAGCAAAGTTAGCATGTTGCTACCAAGGTGCGCACTTGCTTAAAAAGACCACTAGAGCGATTACTTGCACAAGTGGCACACAATAGCTGTGAGCAGGTACACAGTAACCATGACTTGAAACATACCCTCAAAAAAATCATGAACTAGGCAGTCCCGGATGGACATATGCTGTGATTTTTTAAGGACGGCCTACGGTCACAGTACCTAGGGGCTATATTATATGTATTGACTATTTTTAGAACATGTAAAACATGTAAGCGTTTTAAGCTAAAAAACCCATTTTACATGTCAGAGCATGTGATAAGTAATTCACACAGTATTAAAAAATGTATCTTTCATACCCTAGTATAGTACATAAAAATATAATACTTTCTACGGCTTAGACACCCCCCTAGATAGTTCATAGCCTAGTTAGGCATAAAAACTTAATTTTTGACCCCATTTAGGGTTAAGTCACACTAAAATGACCACAACCCCCCTTAAAGTTCTCCTCCCTCATGTTCCATCAAGATGTTTCCAAGGAATTTTTGTCAGTTTTGGCAAGGTGTCAGCTGGAGTCTCACCAAGGGCATAGGTTGAATATGTGATTCAAGTAGGTGTGAGCGATCCCACAGGTATTTTTCTTGTTCCATCTTATTTGTGATCTCAAGCAATATTGCCCAAGTTGGATTTGGGGGAGGTGAAGTCATGTGGCAGGGAGCCTTCTTGCTTGCGCAACATCCCATCTCCTTGTGGAGTCATTACAAGGGAAAAAATGACTGGAATGGTAGCGGGCCAGCCCCAAATATATTGGAGCAAGCATGGAGCAGCCCGCTTGCCCAGTACAACTGCAAAACAGCCTGCACAATCACACATCAGTTTGAAAACAACCACATGCACAAGGCTTGAATGATCCTGATACAGCCCTGTGATTGAATCATGGGCCCTGCAAAGGCTAGCAAAGAATGCAACAGCCCGTGTGATCTAGCCAAGACTGCTTGCTATGAAAGTGACCATCGGGATATTGCCTTGCGATCAAAAATTGACCGAGTACTTGTCCAAATGGGACTCTGCCCACAAATTGGAACAGCTAGCATAGCCCAGTACAAGATAAAGATGTCATAATCATGCTGCGCAATTTGCACCATGTAAAAAGGGCATGGGGGCACCTGCATGACCGTGAAAACGACCACGAGCCAATATAATCCACAGGGGATATCCCCAAAAATGGGCTGAGCAGCACAATACTTGCACATGCCCGGATATATTGAGATAGCTCAAATTTTCTGTTCTGATTAAAGAGCACGAGAAAAATTAAAAAGTGAGAATCAGAGATTTGGTTGAATCCTGATAGACATGTAGCTCCCATCACTAAGAAAGTGAAGGGGAGTATAAAAAAACTTTTGTACTTAGCAAAGTGCCAGAGTACTTCCTCTGAGACACAAAAAG
>JALLPD010003367.1:0-10746 GCA_036940065.1 Cyclotella cf. meneghiniana
TTGAAGTAAGCATTGCCTCAACAAAGTCCTCTGTATTATCAAACACTGAATTATCTTGTGTTGGATTTTGGACAAAAGTGGAGAGATAATATGTTTGCCTTGAATCTTGCATTCCAATGTGAAACCTACTGAATCATCTGTCGTATTTTCATTGTCATTTTCTTGAAGTATTATGATTGGGTTTGGACAGTCATCTGTGGGTGTAACTTCACTGTAACCTTGGTGACCTGATTCTTTGATAAACGATGTAAGAAGATCAACAAACAAATCCGTATCCATTTCAGCTTGCCTTCTCACTATGGTCTTCTGTTCAGGGGTCATTTTCCTGCACAATACAACATAAATATTCCTTCCAGCTCTTGTAGAGTGATACTTGTGCAATGCTCCACCAACAGGAGACTGATCAACACTGAACAAAGAGAAATGACATTTTAATGATTTCTGACTCCCAGATGTATTTGCATGAACATATTCAAATGATCTGACTGGACTGATTGCAGCACAAATGAGATCATCCAAATCGGTTTTGCATCAATTTCTCTGGTGTTATTTCACCATTCGTTCCAACAAAGGAAATGATCAAAGGACGATACCCAATGGCAAACCCATTTGCAATAGCATATTTTGGAGGATTGTATTTGTTACTTTCTTTTTGGTTACAGACAAGCTTCTGAAACAGCTTTTACAACACTCACATCCATTCTGATGGAGTCTTGACCTGGGAGACAGCAACAAATGATTCAAATCATCATCATCCACTTGATACTGCCTGACCTATTCTGGATTCAAAGGAACTCTGTCATAATACTCTTCATATGATGACACACTATGTTGGATGAATTAATCAGCAATAGCTGCTTTTCAACGATTTCCACTTTCTCCATTCCAATCACACACCACACACACATGAGCTCAGTGTCTGTTCTTTCCTCCATCAACTGCTGTTGAGATGGGTAACTTTTTTTGACCTTTTGAACTAACTTCTCCAAATGTTCTGGTTTCAAATAATTTGTCAAATAGCCCTTGATTTGCCTATTGTCAAGCATCCTTTCAATGCCAATTACATTGATGATTGTATGAATATGAATAGGTTGTTGTGATTATTCTGTACCAATTGTTTCTGGAGCTATGATTTCATCTGTTGGTCGGTAATTCTCCTGTTGAGGATATTCATAGATATTCTAGTTTCAGATTTTTTCTTTCTTCTTTGGTGGCATATTCTTCTTTTGTAAAAAAGCAATGTATTTCTTTCATGGTAGTCTTTCTTCCTCTAGAGGATGGATTGGGGATTGTTTTTGTAGTTATCCTTCTTTCTCTTGAGGATGGATTTGACGTGGCTTTTGCAGTGCTTCTTCTTTCTCTAAAGGATGGAATTGACATAGCTTTTGAAGGTGCTGCATGCTCCTTCTTTCTCTCAAGGATAGATTTGGCATGGCTTTTGTAGTGCTCCTTCCTTCTCTGGGATGGGTTTGGCATGACTTTTGTAGTTCTTGAGGATGGATTTAGAATGGCTTTTGTAGTGCTCTTTTCTTTTCTTGAAAATAGATTCTGCATGACTTTCCTGGTGCTTCTTCTTTTTCTTGAGGATAGATTGGCATGGCTTTCATAGTGCTCTTTTCTTTTCTCGAGGGTGAATTAGGCATGGCTTCCAAAGTGCTCCTTCTTTTTCTTGAGGATAGATTTGGCATGGCTTTCACAGTGCTCTTTTTCTTTTGTCAAGGATTGATGTGGCATGGCTTTTGTAGTGCTCGTATTTTTCTGGAGAATGGATTTGGCATGGCTTTTGTAGTGCTCCTTCTTTCTCTTGAGGATGGATTTGGCATGGCTTTTGTAGTGCTCCTTTTTTCTCTCAAGAATGGATTCATCATGACTTTTGCAGTTCTCTTTTTCTCTCTCAATCATCAAATTGGCATGACTTTTGTAATGCTCTTTTGTTCTCTTGATGATGGATTTGGCATAGCTTTCATAGTGCTCTTTTCTTTTCTCAAGGATGGATTCCACATGGCTTCCATAATGCTCCTTCTTTTTCTCAAGGATGGATTTGGCATCAACATAGGCCAAGGATACTACGGGCCTTAAACAGGTGGTCCAGCCCGGGAATCAAACCAGGAACCTACTAAAAGGATTGTGCTGTGAGGTCAGAGGTTTGAACCCTGGACCTACAAAAAACCCTGGACCTGCAAAAACAATGTGCATACGAGGAACACAAAAACACATGCAGAATGCACGAATGATCTTTATGTGGAACATGTCTGATGGATGACGGATGACAGCCAGACTGATGGACAACAGACAGACTGACCATAATATGGATGATTGACAGACCATTCAAAAATGATGAATCAGTCCAGAAAGAAATGTTCTCTGCAGAACATATCTTTTTTGGTAGCACATCATGTACCAAGTTTGTGTAGACTACACACTTCCTCATCCTACTTCAAGACACCGGTAGAAAACATATTACAAAAATATTCATCATGCGCTTTTACATGATAAAGGGGGCAGTTGTATGGAGCCCAGTGACTTCGTATTACGAAACCACCAAAGCTAGTGATTCCATATTACGAAACAGAAAAACATGCATACATGAATATAACATAAAAGATATCCTAAATTGCCTCCAATGCGAATGGATAACTTTAAAAGTAAGAGACAAAAACATTTTTTAAGTATTATAATTGTAAAAGATCACTGGTGGTTAGTGTCAAAAGGTTTAGCGGTAGACGTTGCTTTGTGAAAACTTTGGTTTGCAGTTTGGTTCCCTACCTTTACTTCAGTTTAATGTGGCATTCTGTATTATGCAACAAGATTATTAGTGAAATGTATGTGTTTTCCTTTTTTTCTCTAAGATTTTTCTGATCTCTTCATATTACAAAATTGCGGTGTCGTCATACGAGATGACTGTTCAGTTTATCACTTCGTATTCCTTAATTGCAGTTTCATCATACGAAATGACTTTTCGGTTTGAAATGCAATGGATACCTTTTCTTGAAAAAGGTGTCAGTTTAGACACTAAACTGACACCCAACGGACGAAAATGTTTCGGAATACGAAATGAGGTGGTTTTGTACTACGAAGTCACTGGGCTCCATATAACTGCCCCCATAACTGTGTTTTGTCACCAATTCATGTTAATAGTCTATTAACCTCATAAAACCAATTTGGCAACAACCCACACAGCCACACAGCACCACTCCATACTGGTTTTTTTACCAGTTATCATCTAGTAATGCTGCTGGTTTGGTTTTTTCACAAGATAGAACCTACACCAACATTCGGCTTAGGTCACTATTGATCGATAGCAACTCCTAATTTTTCTCTTACGTTTTCCTGGACTGCTACCTGTCTGGATCCAGCACCACATTGCTTTCCAAGTCATCTGATATCCACATTAGCCACCCAAGCAAGCATGTAAGGTTTGACCTTTGTCCCCCAATGAGTTTCTACAAGGTGCTATTCCAAGGGAGAGAGTTGAGAGGCCCTCAAGACAATATTGCTCTCTGAGGCAGTTCCAGAGAGGCTAAAGCATGTAGAGTGTGAGTGTGGCATTGGGGGCAAGAACTCCCCCATTCGCTACATCCTGGAGAAAGACCCCATCCTAGAGGCACTTGAGAACAAGCATCAGCCTATGTCCTTCAAGCTCAGCCTTCCCTCAGAAAGTAAGACGAGGATGATGAGGTGGGCAACCAGGACCCCCGAGCACTTTCTTATCCATGTGAAAGGGGCGATTCACACCATCAAGGAGATGGAACGGGACACAAAGTTTCAGGAGGCCGTGAGAGCAGTTGAGTCTGTGAACTTGAAAGTCAAACTATCCAAGATGGCCTACAAGGATAAGCTGAAGAAGGGGGAAAGAGACAATACTTCCCAGCAGGCAGTGGGAGCCAGCAAGACCGCTCCTGACATGACCAAAACGTTAAAGAAGGCAGAGGGTGATGAATCCCCTCATGCCACAGTCATTGCAGCCAAGGCCGCACTGAACACCTGAAAGGCAAGGAAGAAGGCACAGGAATGAGTGGATGTGCTTGGCATGCAGATTTTCCAGCTCTATGGAAATCCCCTCACTGAAGAGGCTTGCCAGCTCTGGGAGAAGATTGTGAAGGTGCAGACCAACACTATTCCCTGGGATGCCTACAGTGGTGAGGTGCATGAAAAGAAAGCAGGGAAAACCTGGACCTCCTTCTTGGATTGAGTGACATTCCACTTCCAGTTTGTATTCTGCCCTGATGCAGCTGAGGCAGTGAAGTTCTACATTACAAACACACTGAAGAAGCCAAACAGGGTTCCAATTTGTTAATTCTTTGTGCAAGTGGAGCAGCTGAACAGCTACCTCAAGAACTTGCTGAGCTTGTTCCAGAGCCCAAAGGCATACTTGGCAACAAAACCTGTTATGCCTCTCAATGATGATGATGTTGTGACTTACTTGTTGTGAATGTGTGATGATACTATGATATAGCACCACCTAGTACCTACATACTTAGGTAAGACAGAACCATGAAAACTGCAGCCACCAATAACAATAGTCTCATAAAATTAGATAACAGCTTGACTATGACAATCATGTTGATTGCAGCTCCTCTATAGTTATCTAATTTTCCCCCCTCTCAATCCGCCCAACTATGGCGGATGTGTGCTTCACTGCACGTGCAACCATCCATGAGCACTTTTGCTCCAGCACCACAAAGCATGCACTCCCCACCAATGACGGCCACCAATACAACTATAAGGACGCCACCACGTTCCTCTCTGGTATCCACCGCATCCTCCACAAGACATACAACCACAGGGACCCCGGCAATGGGATGGACAAGCTCTCTGACGCCTCCAACGCAATCTCACGCATCAAATCCAGAACCATCGCCACTGCCCGCATCGTGCTCAACAAAGCCGCCCGCATTGCCACCGCCGCCAGCACTCACCACTGCGCCGGCCATCACCACACGCTCCAATGTGCAAGATGAAGCCGACCGCCTGAATCTCATCCATCAGGCCATCATTGGTACATAAAAAGGCCCCGCCGAGGCCATCACCATGAAAGTCGGCTCTGATGTAACCGACACGGTCCTCAAGAATGCCGGTGGCTCCAATTTCAGGAGCATCGATGACTACCAACTCGAAGACATGCTCGCCGCAGTACTCCAAGGCACGGATTGCCCCAACACCACCAACGTCCTCTCCCAACTCATGTCCATTGTCCAATTCACCTTTTACTTCCGCAAAAAGGTCAGCGCCAACATGGAGCTCCTCCACTCCAAAGCAGGACGAATGCAGTTGTCCGGAGTCACCATCGATGACACCCAGCTCACCATTGTTCTTCTTGCCAACATCAACCTCACCTCTAGCAAAGACTGGGGCTGCAAATTTCGCCCTGCCCTCCAATCAATCCACCGCAAGTACACCTACAACTTTGGCCACACCCAAACCAGCATTGCTTTCATGCTCACCGAACTTGCCAGTGCCGACGGAGTACGCAAGCTGGCAGTTGCTCCTGCCACCAGTGGGACAGCCAATGCCATCACGGATCAAGTCTCCCTTCTCACCCAGCTCCTCCAACACCAACCCATGGGATCCAAATCCGACACCAGCAAATATGCCTCGGCCGTCCACTATGACAATGACTCCTCCACCGACAAATCCCGCCATGCATGCACCCGTGGCTGGGGCCCTGGCAACAGAAAAAACAACAATCAATGCTCACGCAGCAACAACCAAGGAGCCCGCAGTCGTTCCTGCCACACAAACAACCCCTGCCCCCATTGCAAAGCGTTCAAGCATTGCAAACTGCATCCCCACAGCGAGGAGGTCAAGTGCTTTTGGAACAAGAAGTGGAAGGGCTACCATGCCAAGTGGCTTTGCAACAAGATGGAGAAAAACTACAAACCCCGGCACAATTTTTCTGTGGACATGAGAGGCTACCGCAAGGAGAGCAACTTGGGAGGTGATTGATGAGGTGGGTAGGCAACAGAGGAAGAGCACCATGACAATTGGATAGTTAATAACACTAAATGGTTAGTTAACAAAAATGCTACAGTTTGGAAACCATTTTACACAGCAATCTCCAATCGGTATAGTACTCTCCCTCAGTATGTCCCAGACCCACCCACTCTTACCACACATCAAGCCCAAGCCCCCTCTCCTCCCATCCCCAGCAACTTCAAATGCAAACCTCTCCACGGAGCCATCAAACCTCTCAACATCCACAAAGATCAACTCATTGAGCAACACATCACCTGGGCCGAAGATACTTGCACTGCCTCCAAGGCCGACACCAAGTTGCCACGGCGTGTCACCATGGATCGTGCACACTCATCAAGCAAAACATCCTACCCCAACCCAAACCTCCAGAAGAGCATCAACTCAGGCCTTGCTCTCACAACCTCCCTATGCTGAGCCTGGCACTCCCTCTGCGCCGATCACCATGTCCAATTCAGATCCACTCCTCAAGTCTGCTACTATGATTCCAACTACACTTCTCCCATGATCACCTTTGACTCTGTGGCCAATGGCCACTACCTCAGCAAAGCCGACCGTGTCTCTGCCTGTTTACCAATCCTCAAGTCCTCCAACAAACAATTTGGTGTCACCAACGGCGGCACCAGCAAAGCTCTCCACGTCAGCCGCCTTCCTTTTTCCCAGCTTTCTGGCACTGCAGCACACGCCTATTCATTCCATGACTTTCCCCACTCCCTTATGAGTGTTGGCAAGACCTGCAATGATGGCTACATCTCCATCTTCACACAGGATGGTGTCACTGTCCACAAAGAACATGACGTCCTCATAACTTGCAAGGGCGAACCCATTCTTGTTGGCGTGCGTGATGAGCACGGCCATTACCGCATCCCACTCACCCAACATAAAGGCAACTGACAACCTTGCTCACCTTCCAAGAAATCCCGCCTCACCCTACAATGCGCCAACAGCATCTATGACCTACCTTCCACAGAACAAGCCATCAAGTGGATGCACGCCGTGTGTGGGTACCCTGTCAAATCCACCTGGGCCAAGGCTGCACAAGCAGGCAACTTCATTGGCTGGCCGCTGCTCACTGTCAAGAACATCCAAAAGTACTACCCCGACACCACAGAAACACCCAAAGGCCATCTCAACCAAATGCGCAAGAGCGTTCAATCTACCCAAGCCCATCCCTCTCGAAACTTTCCACTCTCCCCATCTCAAAGGCCGCAAAGTTCGAGGCGTCTTCACCAAAATCTATGATGTCTGTGACACCATCTCCACCAACCAAACCAGAAAATTCCCCCATCGTCCCCAATCTGGCAACTTCTACATCATGGTCCTTGTGGAAATTGACTCCAGTGCCATGCTTGTCGAACCCATTAATAACACATTCGATTCCAAACTCACTTGCACATACTCTTCGCTCATGTTGTGCCTCTGCAAAGCTCGCGTCACCTCGCGCAAACACATCCTCGACAACAAAATCTCCAATGCCATGAAGACCCTCATCACTGACATGTGCAAAATGACTTATGAACTCGTGCCTCCCGGCTGCCATTGCCGCAATGCAGCGGAGGTTGCCATCAGAAATTTCATGTCACACTTCCTCAGCATTCTTGCAGGTGTCGCCAACGACTTTCCCTTACGACTCTGGGACAAGCTCCTTCCACAAGCCAAAATCAACATCAATCTCCTCCAACAATCCAACACCACACCAACCATATCTGCCCATGCTCAGCTTAATGGCCCCTTTGATTACAACAAGATGCCCCTCGCCCCCATGGGTTGCAACATCCAGGTCCACGAAAAGTCTGACTCTTGCAGCACCTGGGCTTTTCACTCGGTGGACGGATGGTACTTAGGCACCTCCCCTGAACACTACAGCACTCATTGCTGCCACATCAAAGTCACCAACCGGGATCGACTCAGTGACACTGGATCGTTTCAACACAAGCACATCACCAACCCTACTCTCATCCCTGCTGACAAACTCATGCAGGCCATCGCCAACTGCACCTCCATACTCAAAGGCATTGTGGCCCCATCCAAAGACATCATCACTCTCCAACGCCTCCTCACATCTGCCTCCACCCAACTCAACCCCCACGGTCCGCCGTGCAACACGCCATCCACCCCAATAATTGTTCCAAGGGTGTTGCCCGCCACCACTCACCCAGTTCCAAGGGTGGACCCCATCTACATAACCCCTCCCACTAGGCCTTCCTCCATGTCTCTCCCTCACCTCTGTCCCTCCACAAGACCCAGAAGAAAACGCCTCTCTCCCCAACCAGCTCCTCCCCCTAATGCCCCCGCTTGCAACACCCAATCTTGAACTGCATTGCTCCTCTGCACCACCAGCCAAGAACACACGATCTCAAAGAGTTTCCCACATCCCCAAACCCTCTCCCCGCTTGTCAAAACGCCTGAACAAGCTTGATAAAGAGGTCCATTGTGCACTTGGCATCATGGACAAGACCACTGGAAAGCTCCTCAAGTATTGCTAGCTCCTCCGTCACCCAGACTACCAAGCCGACTGGTCCAAATCATCCGCTAACAAATTTGGCAGCCTCGCCAATGTAGTCGGTGGCCAAGTCAAAGGAACCAACACCATCCGCTTCATCCAAAGGCAAGACATCCCTCAGGCCTGCCTAAAAGACATCACCTACGGTCAGTTTGTCTGCAAGATCCGCCCCAAAAAGAAGGAGCCCAATCGCACTTGCCATGTCGTAGGTGGCGACTGCATCAGCTACCCCAGTGAAGTTGCCACCCCCACCGCTGACTTGCTCGCAGCCAAAATCCTTTTCAACAGTGTCACCTCAACCATAGGCGCCCAGTTTATGACCATGGATATCTCAAACTTCTACCTCAACACACCTCTTGCACGACCAGAATACATCCGCATGAGCATCAATGACATCCCTGAAGAGATCATCAACAAGTAGAAGCTCCGCAACCTCCTTGCACATGACAAATACATTTGCATCAAGATTGTGCCTGGCATGTATGGACTCCCACACGCCGCCCTCATTGCCAATGAACTCCTCAAAAAACGACTCAACAAACATTGGTATTGCCAAAGTAAGCTCGTCTCTGGGCTTTGGAAACACAATTGGCATCCCATCTGGTTCACCTTGGTGGTAGACGATTTCAGGGTAAAGTATGTAGGCAAAGAACATGCTCTTCATTTACAATCTACTATCGAATCCTATTACCCTCTCAGCACTGACTCGACAGGTAATTGCTACATCAGAATCACGCTAGATTGGGACTATGCGAACAAGAAGGTCCACCTCTCAATGCCAGGCTACGTTGCCACAGCTCTCAAACTCTTCCAGCACACACGTCCAACTGCGCCTCAACACTCACCATTCCCTACCAAACCTATTATATATGGTGCCAAAAAACAATACGCCACTGAGGCTTTGAAATCTCCCCCACTTGACAGAAAGGGCTTTTCCTCGGTTGTGCCATCGACCCAACCCTACTCTGCCCCATCAGTGCCATTGCCTCACAATCTGCCAGCCTTACACAAGACATGTTATCACACACGCTGCAACTCCTAGACTACCTTGCAACACAAGAAGATGCCATCATCACTTACCATGCCAGCGACATGATACTCGCTGCACACCATACCTCAGCGAATGTAATGCTCGAAGCCATGCCGGCAGCCACTTCTTCCGCTCTTCCAATGCAGACATTCCACCCAACAACTGCGCCGTATTGAACATTGCACACATCATCAAACATGTCATGGCCTCAGCCACCGAAGCTGAGCTCGCAGCCCTCTTCATCACAGTGCACGAGGCTGTCTACATCTGAATCATTCTCCAAGAACTTGGTCATCAACAACCTGCTACACCCCTCCAAACAGACAACGCCATGGCTGATGCAGTTGTAAACAGCAAAATCTACCCAAAACACACCAAAGCCATGGACATGCGCTTCCACTGGCTCTGAGACCGTGAATGCCACCACCAGTTCTGCATCTATTAGCAACCTGGTAAAAAAAATCTTGCCAACTATTGGACCAAGCACCACGCCACCAATCATCATCAACATGTCCGGCGGAATTTCCTCACTCCTATGATTGTTCTCAAAATGCTCCGCCTTGACCAACAACATCTCAATTGCCAGGCTGCCGCTGCAGCCTAACATCCTTTTTCATCTTTTTTGTTTTCGAGTTCCCGCAAGGGTGTGATAATACTATGATATAGTACCACCTAGTACCTACATACTTAGGTAAGACAGAACCATGAATACTGCAGCCACCAACAACAATAGTCTCATAAAATTAGATAACAGCTTGACTACGACAATCATGTTGATTGCAGCTCTTCTGTAATGTGACCTGTCAAATGGCAGCAACAGTCCAACCTCATGGAGAACTCCACTCAGGTCCGTACAAGGGCCCTACTGTTGGTCATGGGGAATATTGAGAGCAATGTTGAGCTTGATGACAAGCACCCTAGCAAAGACAAGACAGCAGGGGGAGACTCCAAACAAAAGACAGAATCTAGTGATTCACATAACCGCAAAATGACCAAGAAAGGCTGGACAGAGAAGCACTGTTCACTCTGTAAGAAACATGGGGCATGAACACCACGTACAACACCAAGTAATGCACTGGGTTGTAAATTCTGGCAGAAGTCCGGCGGAATTCCGCATTACTCCGGAATATTTACTTTTTTTGGCCGTAACCTGATTTCTGTGCTTTGAGGATTACTGTAAAATTCGTGAAGTAATTAGTTATTTTAATGATCTATTTAGATCTAGATGTGACACGGAATA
>JALLPD010003394.1:0-12248 GCA_036940065.1 Cyclotella cf. meneghiniana
AACAACAACAACAACAACAACAACAACAACAACAACAACAACAAGAACAACAACATAGTGTTATCTTAGTAAATCGTGCTTATTTCTACCTAAGGTAATTGTAAACATAAAACATATAAGTGCACGGACAAATAGTCTTTCTTTTCCGCTTGTAGCAGAGCAATGGCTGTCTGAGCCATAACGAAGTGATGTGTCTTCGTCATACCCATCAGGGTGCATATCAGACCTGTGGCGGTCTAATGGCCAAGTAGGAGGCCTTCTGGACTTTTTGCTTCTTTTGTACATTATGTGTGAGAGCTTCTTCCATCCTTGAAGCTTTCCTTTTCTTCTTTCCCTTTCTTACTACTATGTGCGCTGTATCTAGTGCGGATTGCATGCTCGCAATCCAATATTGTCTGTTTATGGACGGACCTTCGCCCAGTTGTTGGAAGTCTTCCTGCAAAAGATGTCTGTGTTGTGGAAGTAAGTCACTTGGATCTGTATCCAGGAGATTGTGGACCAGTTTGATGATATTTCTGTGTTCAGGTTCTGTGAGACCGTCCGCAAGCTTAATGTGTATTCTTGCATTCCGATATAACCATTGGCGGTGTGTTTTATGTAGGACGCGTTTGATGAACTGGCATGACCATGATTTGATGGTCCAATTGGATGACGTCTCTTTCAGTGTCTGTACCTGTAGCTGAAACAAGCTGATACATATACGTCCTTCCATGAAATTGTCCCACCCAAGTTTGTCATGGTCACAGGCGAAGTCGTATAGTTCAGGATGCATTCATAGGATTGTTCTCATGGACCGACGACCTCGATTGTTTAGATATGAATCAAGCGCTTCAATAAGAAGTGTGTTACCTTGAGCCTCCCCCATCCAATCAAGAAGTTCTAGAGTGGTTTGTGTGAACATGAGCGTCCTCCCCTTATTGCAACATCTGGTTATGTGAGACGTATCTTCATTTATTTTGTTGCAACACATGCAGATATTTCGAGTTGTATTATCCATTCTTGAGAGCTGTCTGTTTGTGCCGCAAAAGTGTGAGACATGTTTGGTGATCCATCGTTGAAAGGTCTTCGGAGATGTTTGCATCGCCCACCTTAAACCATCCCAAAATATTAGGTCGAAGTTCTGTAAAGATACAATTCTCTTCTTGTTGAAGTGTACTTTGGCTTGTCGGTGTCCCCAGTTAGTGTATAATGCTGCTTTAATGGATGACGTAATTTTTCGACCCTCTATGTGTATACGTACTGGTTCGATCGGGTACAGAGGAAGGCTATAGGGACCTGTGTGTGAGCGTGTGAGTAAGCATTCTTGTGCAAGTTTATCGGCGATGACGTTGAGTTGTTCTGGGATTGTTAGTGTGTGGAATGCCTTGTCAGAGTCCGAGTGTCCAGCAACGTGTCGGTACTGTATATAAGGGGCGAGAGCCATTAGGTTCAATCGGAATGATGCTAGAACATCGGCTTGTGACTGTTTTTCGGAAAGGGTTGTGAGGGGGTTGTTGCCATGGCAGATGACGCCCATGTTGTCACAGTAGATTGGTGTGTAGTCAGGGGTTTTGGTAGTGTAGTCGGACGCTGTGACTAGTATATGTGTAGCAATGAGGCCTCCAAGAAGTTCTCCCCTGTAGTTGGATGCAGTATGCTCATCTGTTTTCTCACAGACTGAGTAGGCGCATAAGTTACCTGTTCTGGTACAGAGGAACACAACCGCTGCCGAGCAGGTATTGTTGGAGAGATTGGGCATAAACGATCCATCGTGAGCTATTATGAGTGATCCATTTGAGAGTGCCGTTGGGATCCAGTCTATGTTATTGTCAAATGGGTTGTGCGAGAAGAAATTTGCCGGGTCGTTCCTTTTCAGGGTTTGTGAGAAGGAGTCTGTCTTGGTAGTATCAGGAGTTCGTATGCTAGCCCTGGAGTGGAGTGATATCATTGTGGGGGAAAGCTCCGAAACACTGGCGTAGTGTGTCCAGGGAGGAGCTTGGTCACTTGTACCGTAATATTGATACATGTTGTGATTACGGGTGGTGTACCGAGAATTGTGTCTTTTGTAGATCCGGTGGTGATTTGGGCCTATTGACTGGATGACTTCTGTATGATGTTTTGTGGTTCTCCATAGAACCTCCTGGTAAGGTGTCTGAATAAAGGCTCCAAGTGGGAGAGAAAGAGAGAGTGTGGGACTTGTGAGGGACTTGAGGCCGGAGTTCCAGATCTCGAAGTCGCTTTCTGATGGCTGCTGAGTGGGGAATCTCATGGAGGATGCTTTGATAGTCCTTGAGGTCGTGTAAGCAGGAATAACCGTCTTGCCATCACCACTAGTGATTTGCGAAATGAAATAGACTTTATAGTAGTGTCTGACTCTGTTGAACGCTTTCCATTGATGGCGGGGTAGGGTGTTGATGACCTGTTCCATAAGGGCGTAGTCGTTGTCGCGAGGTGGTGCAATTTTAGTGTCTATCAGAGTAAGCGTGACTTTGTAGTGATCGAGTAGTTCCCAGAGAACTTTGAACCATGTGTGTGAGGCAAGAATGCTGTACCTGTTGTAGTTCCTCTCAAGGAAGTTTCCTTCTAGGCCGATTTCCAGTTGACATAGCTCGTACGTGCCACGAAGAGCCTTTCCTACTGCCGTGTGATTGTTCCAGTGTTGTCTCAGGAATGTGAGAGAGGCCGCCAGTTTCTCGATAGACATGTTGGGTAAACCAAGGCCTTGAAATTCAGTGGGGAGGGTTCGCCAAACTTTAGAGATGCTTCTTGTGATCCCCAGATACGGTAGGCATTGATAATACCAGGATTGGAACTGGTCATCAACCATTTGTCGATACGACATCAGTGTCATGAGACCATATTTGACGGATGGTATCGCTTGGGATGAAAAGCTCTGCCATATTTCCTGTGTGTCGAGGGTACTGCTCCTTATGCGTCTTGTCCACTCTTGTCCTTTTGATATCATGTATTGGAGGTGTTGGTTGTCTGTGCTGCTAGGACTAGACCATATGCCGAGGACTTTTGATGCTCTGAAATTGTCTTTGAGGTCTACTGCCCTGTCATCACCTTCCAGCTGTGGTATCGCCAGTGTGTGGTGGTGAAAGTCCCCCAGTGTCTTGAGGGTCGCTATGCCTTTGTCAAATTTGTAGCTTAATAGATACCAGTAACATTTAGTGGCTTTCAGGTTCCCACCTGTGGCTTGGAGAAGTTTTGCCCAGTAATGAGTGGCTTGTTGCGTATATCTGACTATCTCTGCCTCTGTGGTCTGGGGTTGGGCAGGTTTGTGGAGGAGATCTGTGTCGTCAACATATAAGAGTGCTGCAATGTTTAAGGTCTTGTTGATGTGCCCAGCATGTAATGTTGCTCCGAATCCTTTGCTCTTGTATGTTTCAACGATCGCTGTGCTTACTGCAGTCCAGGCCGCTGGGGCACCGCCACTGCCTTGCACTAAACCCATATTGCGTTCAGACGTTGTGCCACCATAACACCTGTCTGCCTGGCCGAATCCAGTGTGTAGGTAGTATTGCATCGTTTGGATGCAAATAAGGTAGCATTTGATCAGGAAGATCGAGACACACATTGCCTGAAGGCACAGGCTACTGATTGCGTGGTTTACTGCATCGTAACAATTCTCTGCGTCAGTGCTGGAGATGGAACAGCATTCATGGAGTATGTTTGCCTGATCGAAGAAAAGTTGTTTGGTTAATGCCGTGTCCATTGTTGTTCTGCCTCTTGTTGCTCCTTGTTCAATTGGCATCATGCCGTGACTGTGCATGCGTGTTATCATACGCCTGGCAAAGGTGACTTTCAATAACCAGTTGTAGTCAGCTTCAAGTAAGCATATGGCTCGTAGTTTAGCAAGGTTAGTATTTCCTGGAATCTTCTCTAGGAGTATTGTTACTCCACTTTGCCAGCGTTTAAGAGGATTGCCATATTGTGCTGCGATGTTGATGTTGTCTGTGTGTAGTTTGACTAGGGTTGGATTATCGCATATGGCTTTGTAATGTCCAAAGTGCCGTCCACTCTTGGAGGAGGCTGTGTTCTCTCTAGCTGATTTCCAATAGGAGGTGAAGTCTTCCGGAGCGACCTTGTCTGACGTAGGAGCAGTCGTCTGGAATTGTTTCTTCATTTGTGCAATAACTAGAAGGAGGTCTTTTGTGGCAGAATCACAGTCAGCTGGAAATCTATAGTCTCCATTAAATAGTCTATGTGATCCTTGTGCGTCTCCTAGCTGTCCAAAATCTCTTGCTAGTGCGCCGAAGTTGATGGGAGCACGCCGTCCGAGGCTGAATCTTTTACAGAGCCCCTCTTGACATGCCCGTTCAACGGTATCTTGTGTGGTATGCGTGATAGCTCCGTCGGGTGTGTCAATTGTCACCTGAAGGATGGCGCGGCCTTTTGGCTTCTTAATTTGGTGGTTTATACGTCTTTGTTGTTTCCGTTTGGATTCTTGGTTCATAATTCTGACCAATTCTTTTTGGGCTTCTTGATCGTCCTGTGTTGTGGCAACTTTGAGACGCCATTGGAGATGTTGTTTTCGAAGGGAAGGTGCTTGACTTTTCAGGTTATACAGTAATTGTAAACAGGCTTCAAGTCTTGTATTGACCTCTACTCTGGTGAGTGTCAGTGGATTCTCAATATTGTTTCTGTGTGCTGCCCGTAGCAGATTCCGAACATTCTTGACTTTGCCGTCATGCCATCTCAATATCCACTTGAGTATCGCCCTCCTCTTTAACCATTGACCGACTGTTGGGCTATAGTCAATGTGGTCATTTTTGTACTTGGTACATGCTTTTTCAGCTGATCTCATAAAATCACCTAGTTCATTGTCCCATCTGTTGTGAAGATAATGTACTCTGGAGACCCCTATATCTGTATGTGAGCGTTGCAATGACTCTAGTCGGGAGTGTAGGTTGTGTCTCAGGATGAGGTCATTTAGACGTTTGCAGTATTTTTGTTTTGTTCGCCGAATGTTGCAGTTAAGTAGTCGAGCTCCAGGGGATGGTATGGTAGGATAGTTTCCGTCAAATAGAGATTTTGCCGTGAGTTCAAGTATCATTACGCGGTGATCACCCACCCCGTACCAATGTGGGAAGCAGCAGCCATGGCCGTGTGCTAGTCCTGCACTGCCAAAGATGGTTGAGATGGCTCCTGTCCCGCGAAAATGAGAATTGGGCACTCTCTCACCGGTGGCTTGTTCCATCAGACATTGTATGTTTAGGTGGTCGCGTCTTAGAGCTGATGCTAGGTGACCACTATAGATGTTCTGGTTAGCGTCAATGGTCAGCAGTATGTGTTCTCCCTGCGTTGTCCACTGTTTGAGTTGGGTCACTAAGTCTTCAATGAATATCGTGGATGGATAGCGTAAATCTCCTTGCTTCTGAAAGAACCTCGCGTGTTGTTCCCAGACCGTACGACCTTTGGAGCGTTTGTTAGGTTTCCGAGGAAGGTATGCTGAGATGACACGGGTGGAAATGCGGCCTCTGCCGAGTTTTATCCAGGACCATCTTCCTAGCCCTGTTGGATCGGATCCTTTGTCACTGATAAGGTCGCAGATCCTTCCAATGCCCAGAACAGCCGTACCCCCCACTTGATCTCGGTGGAAATTCTCATGAGTGTTGTGAGCTGTGATGCCTCGTTTCATGTATCCTGGACTAATCAGGTCTGTTAACTGCATGTGCCGGGGTACCTTTGTCCAGTTGCATTGGCTTTCACATCCTGCCAGAATATCAATCTGGTGACGCTTGATCAGGTAGTTGATACGATCAATTTTCCAGCTGTGGGTAAAGATGCCTAGACTGTTCCAGTTTTCGAACATAATTCTGACGTAACCGCTGGTTTTGTGAGAGGGTAGAAACCCGGTGCCTCCTTCCGTAAGGAGTGAGAGCGTTCTGTTCATTTCTTGATGTTCTTTTGTTGTCGCGGTTGTCAAGTTGTCATGGACGGTATGGTCGCGGGAATCACTACGATAAAGGTGGGAGTCTGGAGCAAGGCCTGTAGTGTTGTGATAGTTACTTAGTTGTTGATGATTCGGTGCGATGCTTGTGAGGAAGACTTGGGAACCCTGTCTGAATTGTCGGCGTCTTTGGGTTATCTCAGCGGTTGTAGACCCTTGGTGGTGTTTTTGTGCCCTCGACCTATTTTTGTTTTGTCTTTGTGTTGGTGGTGATCTATAGTGGTGGTGTTGCAGTGTTCGGAGTTGTTGTGCCTCTTTGATGTTGTTGATTTGGCAACGAGATGCGTGTGGCGCATTAGTCGATTGGTTGCATATAGTAGTTTGTACCGTCCTTCCCTCCGCTCGTCCATTATCCCCCTTTGTTACCCACAGGGGTCGACTCACCATCCACCGTTGTGTTAGTCGACCGAAGGAAGGCATGCTAGTAGATTGCTCTGAGAGGCCCACATTGCCAGAAGCCTTCAGAGGATCTTGGGCACTGACGGATTTACCCGACCCCCTAGTGCCCGACGGAGGTCGGTCGCCATGGGGAGTTATGTTCCCTGCAGAGCCTCACCGCTCCCAGGATCTGTGGGACGAGAGGCTCTGCTTCCACTAAGGTGGGGGGAACCCTGCCGAGTATCGGCCTGTGTTTGTATCATTGTTTCCATTTGATGTTGTAATTGTTGGATGAGAAGGGACTGTTCGGCCTGTTGAGCTTTGGACTCTGCTAGTTGCCTTGCGTAATCGCGAGTCTTGATGAACCTGTTAGCTGTGTTTTCGGAATTGATTGTAGATCCACAAGAGGATATTCCATCACCAGTGTGTCTTGATACTCCACTGACTGTGCTATTGACGTCTTGGCCTCGCCGGTTCTTATCATAACCTAGCTTGGTGAGGAGATTTTTCCGAAGATCGTCTGCCATTTCAAGTACGTTGGGGTTGGGAGCTGTCTGAATGCGCAACTCTTGGCGTAGGAGTGGGTCGTATCTGGCGTTGTCGAGGAGGTACGTGTCTTTCTTGACAGGAAAGTGTGGAGTAACTGTGAGTGTATTGTCATCCCATGAGGAATGCTCAGCCATGAGATTTTTGTCTTCATAAAAGGATCTCATTAGTCGAGCTCTTGTGCTAGTAGAATATCCGCATTTCTGTAGCCAATGGAACATGAAGCAAGCAAGATTGTTGATTGTGTGTTGGGCAAATTTGAATTTTTCTTTGTACAGTGGGTCTTGCGTGTCATATGTAACCACAACGTTCGAGAGTCCAGATTCTGGACCTTTGCAAACCATGATGGCTGTGTGAAAGATTTGATCATGATCGAATCTGATTCTTTGTAGCTCGTTCCTCAATGTCGTTTTTGAGTAGGGAGGTTTGGGACGTGTTTTGTTTCCGGTTGGCTGCCCTGTTTCATCTATCTCATCAACTTCTTCCATTACTACTTTAACTTCGTAGTCATAGATCTGAACCTCATTGCATTCTATGATTGTTGTAGCCACGTTGTATCCCATGTGGATTCGTCCATACTCATGGTGAGCTCGGACCTTACCAATTTTTGGATTGTTGTCTGGGACATCCATAATAAAGGCGGAGGGACCAAAGTGTTTCGAGAGCACATTAGCATCAACTATCAACTGTAGCAGCGGTTCTATTCTGGTCCATGCACTGTTATCGGCCTCTATAAAGTATGCGAGTTTGCTACCCCAGGGGAATGTATCAAAGGTGAGCCGTTTCTTCTCTTTAGGGTCATCCGGGAGTTTCAGTGAACGTAGTCCACGTGCTGTGATGTGGAACTGGGGCAAGGGTTTGTCATACCATTCCATGGTGTCGAGTTTGCCGTGTCTGCAAAGTTTCTTTTCCATTTCTTTAAGGATGTGTGTCAAAAGTTGTTGTACACCCACCGTACAGAGACCATTATTAACTCCACAGAGAATTTTCCGTGACTCAGCATCCCAGGCTTGAAGGTCCTTGATGGTAATTTTTATGTTCGATTTTCGCAGATCAATGTTGATGGAATCTATCAGACAGTCGATGGAGGTGAGAGTAGACCAGAGCTGTAGTGTGATATACATGGATGTTGGGCCTTTATCTTCATTAGTTTTTGGCCTTTGTTTGATCGTGGTGTTGGTGGACGAGTCATATCTCCTGCTTCTGCGAGTTTCGAGTCTGGCAGTGAGCTGTTTCTCAGAGATGGGAGGTGATTGGAAGAGATACTTAGACGAGGTGGTGAACCAATTCGTAGAAGTCATGTAATTGTGTGGCCAGTTTTTGTCGTCGGGTCTCTCCAGAGGTGGGTTTGGACTAGTGTTGGAGTCTGATGGTTTTGAAAGAAATTTTGCGTTTGGATCCAATTGTTGAACATAACGAAGGACATTCCTCGTTTCGTGTAACATGACCTCCAGATGGTCTTTGTTTGGCTGTAATTGTATTTCAACAGAGAGGAGGAATTCATGGCCCTTAGCAGGGGTGCGTAACATTGTTGGTGCATGTTGCTTCGTGGTCTGGTGGACAGACTTGTCTGGGGTTATGTTGGATGGTTGGTCCGGAGATTCAGACTTCCTAGCCTGTTCTTGGGAGGGGGGTTTGCTTTGTTCGGAGGAGTGAGACGAGTCACTCATATTGCTTTCTGGGTTATAAGCAGAGATTGTGAATTGTTTAGGAGCTGTGGATGTCGACATGTCGTCGGTGGATGAAAGGTTGGTGCTTATGCTGGAGTGCGTGATGATCCCATCGTCCTCTGAGTTGTGGATGCTGTGGTCTTCAGTAGTCTCATCGGTTGTGTTTGGGTTGACTGTTGAGTCCATAGGAGAGGCTGGGCCTGCAGGAAGCTGTTTTGGAACTTGTTGCTTCGAGTTGCCTGTGGTATCTGTGGTCGGGAGTTGTCGCAGTCTTTTGTGATGTGCTGCCTTGGTGTGCGGAGGGAGTGTTCGGGCATGTTTGCCGATCGTGGTGTTGTCTTCCGTGATGTCGTTCAGTTCTTCCTCAGTTTCCATAAGAATGGAGAATCGATTGTGTCGCGTGGTGGAGGGTTCTTTGGCTGTCTTGTTTCTTTGTTGAGACGTAGTTGCGGTAGTGTATTTGAAGGTGTGTCTCCCGCCGTTTAGGGAGTGTATTGTGATTACGGGTGGTGTGGTTGGTTTGCATGTTAATGTGAATAGACCAGATGGGTTTCCAAAGCCAGGTTTTTGACGAGTAACTGCGCGTTGTGTTTGACTCCAAATTATGTTTGGGTCCCATTTGCAGAGGATGGAGTATGTCTTGTAATCGGTAAGGTCAAAATTTTGACAGCAAGGATCAAGGAGGAAGGCGTCGATTTCAAGGACAACCGCGCGCTTATCCTTGCAATTAAAAATGGCTATCTTGTTTTGCTTGTTTGAGGAGTATTGAATTGTGTAGGGACTGAATTTAGGATGAAGACGAGAGCGATCTGGGTGGAGTAATTTGAGAACGCGCGATCGCATATGTTCTCCCAAGCGAGTGCTGTTGAGACGTACAAGGATTGATTGTGTGGTGTTGTCCTCCCACTCAAATTCGTAGGGTAAAGCTTCAACGGGACTAGGTTTTTGGGGCGGTGTTATGAGCTCTTCAAAGATCTCTGGCCTGTGCCATCCGGTCAGATCCCAATTAGGGTCGTTGACTATCTCTTTGGCTTGTTGTGTGGTTAAGGTTGCAGGTATTGCATTCTCAAATCTCGTGTTAAGGGTAACAGGTGTCACCGTTTCAATTGAAGGATTTCTTTCAATGTCCATGGGTACTGGAATGGGGCTGGAATCCTTTGAAGGAGAAGTTGATGGGGAGTTCTCTGCAAGTCTTTTGTTGGGGTTCTTTACCGGAGTGAGAGACGTCCCTTGAGAAGATGAGTGAGAGGGGGCTATTTGGGAGTGCAGTGCTGGTGTTGTGACTGGGGAAGATGGTGGAAGACAGGTGGCTTTGCCTGACTCTGGTGGAGTAGGTATGTTGAAGCGAACGGTGTGGGATGGTGTAGGTTGGTGAGTGGTATCAGTCTCTGTCGCAACGGAAGGTGTTTCAGGGAGGGACGTCGGCATTCTGTGATTGGGTGAGGCGGGAATCAAAGAAGGGGGTTTCGTTTTATTTTTAATTGTTAAGACGCTGCAAGCAGGCTGTTGCAAAGGAACTCCGACTGGAGGGGAAGGACTGTTCGTTTTTGTCGATGGTGGACTGGTTGTCGATGGTTTCGAAGGAGGATTATGGGTTGGCGGTAGGTTGTCTATGAGGGAGGGGTAACTAGTAGGTACCCAGGCCTCAGAATGTGCTGGTGATGGCGGCAGATGCACACAGGAAAATTGCGCAGATGTCTTGGTTGCCAAGGACTCTTTCCTGACGGTTCCTTTTAAAGACAGAGAGTGAGCCCAGAATGTGGTAAACCTCTTGTGTGTGCCGCAATGGTGTGTGGAGTAGACTGTGGCCCGAGAAGGCAATACTCGTACTCCGTAGCGCCGAAGGGCAGAGGAACTATGGACAAGGCGAGGGTGTGGCCGGGCCGTAGATAGTGGTAATGTCGGTGTTTGGGAGAACAAGTGTGGGAGTGGCGGAGAATTAGAGGCCTGTGTAGGTGAGATGTGTGGGCAAGGCGCGAGATCAGCTGGTGATCTGTGGGTTACAGCGGAGGGAGAAGATACAGTAGGTTGCACTGGCTGATGGCACAAGGATGGTGGATAGGGGGAAGGCAAAGGAGGTGAGGAGGGACTGTGAACAAGATCCCCTGCAGCTTGATTACACCCGGCTGTCACTGTTTTCTCAATCACTTGTAACCGGGCAGCGTTCACAAAGGGAGATGGGTATGCCGTATCTTGCAACAGGGAGAAGTGTGGCAGGAGTAAAGAAGGAGGAGGAAGACAGTGGTTCTTGGTATAGAATAGTTGTAAGTCTGGAGATGTGTCTGTTGTCTTGGGTAAGTAGAGAGGAGTCGGTGCCTCGGCTATGTGTAGGTTGAAAGAAGGGTAGCTCGTTGTTGGGAGTGTTGGGTGACTTAACAGACAGGAGAGGGAGATTGCCGGAATCGTGAGATGATTTCATGACCCTCCAACTATGGACAATCCCGGTGGTTGTGTTGGGTTAGAATATTTACTTGCACTGGACCCAGTTGGAAACTCCTGGGATTTGCTTGTCAGCGATGAAGTCAGAAAAGGAGATGAATGATAACTTTCAGGTGTCTCCCGTTGAGGAGGAGATGGCTTGGCGAGCAGCAGCTTCGATGGGGATAGCGTTGGTGAGAACGGAAGAGAGAACGAGTTGTTCAGCGAGTGGAAAGATGAGTCTTGGGGACTGATCAATGGTGTAGAACCGGATGGTTTGGCCAGAGGCGAGCCAGCTTGAATGGAGGTGCCGTGTGGCGTTTCCGATAGTCGCTGTAGGACTAGGGGAGACAAGAGATGCGACGACCCACTAGGACTGAGAGATGATGGGAGGTAAGATGGTGCAGTAAGTGGTGGAATGACGTGACGGAGTGTGCAGTTGGTAGCGTCGGGCGGCTGCTGTGCTGTGGGGGCAGGATGCACTGTGCGGTCAGCGAGTGGAGAAGGGTGCGACGAGTCACAGGGGATGTCCGTTGCTGGTGCAGAGAGTGTCACGGCCTGTAGCGTTCTGTCGTGACGGGGGGCGTCAGGAGAGGTGACGGGCGATCGCTCAAGAGATGAGGCGACTTGTCCGTCGAGCGTGGGAGGAGAGGCCAACGAGGCAGGGGACAAGTCTTTGACGATGGACGGTGATGAGGAAGAGAGTGGCGTGACCGGTAGCGGGCTGGCAGGATTGGGAGTGTCGCGGAAGCTGTCGGAGGGCCACTGCTCTGTCCGGTGGTTGGTGGTAGAGGTAAGAAAGCGTTCGACTTTGGCGTCGGCCCGATGAAGCCACCGGACCGTGGATTCGATCGCCGCTTTCAGTACCGGGGGTAAAGGTGTTGAGGTAGAGAAGAAGGAATGGAGAGGATGACCGGAGGAAGCTTGAGTGTCGGAGGGAGTGTTGGTGAAGTTCGAGTTGTGGGACCCCTGGACTCGAGATGCAGCAGATGTGAACTCCGTGTCTACCGTTTGCAGCCCGGAGACACTGGTTTTAGTAATTTGTTTCAGAGAAGTGTCAGATGGTGAGAGAGTTGGCGATTGTGGTTGTAGATAATGGGGGGGGTGTTGGAGGGAGATCTGGGGAGACGGCGAAAGTTGGAAGGATGGCGAGATCCCATGGTTGCCATGGTGGTTTTTAACGGGTGGATATGGAATTCCTATGTGCATTGTGCGCAAATTTTGATAAAATAAGTGAAGGTGATGTTGTTACGACTTTCCTTGCTTCAGAAAAGTAACAACAACAACAACAACAACAACAA
>JALLPD010003418.1:0-10750 GCA_036940065.1 Cyclotella cf. meneghiniana
CTCTTTTCCAATCTTCATCATCGTTGTAGTTATACATTTCAACTAATTTTCTCTGCGTCCAAAATGGAATGAAGTACTCATCTAGGAACTTCTCAAAGTCTATACAAACCTGTTTTTTATAGCGCTTGTCCTTCAAGACCTGGTCCCTTATATACTCAATACCATTTCGAATATCTGTTTTTGGCACGACTGTCAAAAAATCCATCATAGGCAATATTTCAGAAATAATCTCAAAATCAAACTTCATCTCTACCATTTTTTTCCTAATTGCCTGTTTCCAATGAAAGAAACATCCCAAATGATAATCACATGCAAACCACCTTTCACATGAATTTATCAACGCTCTTTCAAAGTCATGCATAACACTGTGCACATCTAGACTTCCTCCTGTAATATGCGATTCACGACTTCTGAGTCAGTTTATACTGACAGACTGTACCACATGTTGTTGCCTGAAGACTTACCAACGCATGATTTTATGTGCATCCACGTTATACTGTACGCCTCTTCTGTTTTGGTAGTCATGGGACAATAAAATACGGGTGTGTGCATGTTCGTGGCATTGTCCATCACGGATACAATCAAAACTTGATAAAATCCCTTAGGTGCCCCATAAAAAGTTGCATCAATGTGTAGGTTTATCTTCTTGTACTTTAATAGCTTCATGAGTTGTGGTTCAGCAAAACCAACCACCCGTTGGGGTCCTTTATCATCGACCCACATTGTTGAAAACATCAAGAAACTATCTTTTTTAGGTTTCGACCCATATTTCAACTCCATCGCCATAAATTTATCATCTCCATAAGCTGTCCTCCTTGCGTGTTTTACCACATTAATTGCCTCAAAAACACGTGATTGTTCACAAACAAAAATATTTGTTACTACGTGAAAGTGGATTGAGCAATAGCATTCAATAACAATATAGCCAAAGTATATTTACCTGAACTGAAGTTGGAATCACTACCCAATTGGCTTGATCTCCCACTAATTCATCACGCACAATCTCCCATATTTTCATTGGTGTCAACCAGATTTTTTCCAAAGCCAACTCAGCACATCTCTTTTTGAACAACACTGTAATGTCATTGGTACCATTCTTATTCTCACTTCTCATCGTATTAATGCAACCCAACTTATCATCCCGTTCATCATAATGTTTAGTTGGTTTAACACCATTCATAGCATAACAATTAGTGCTGTGTTCACCCACAACTGTGTAACGATCTTTCCCTCCAATTTCTTTTATTTCTAGTCGTGCTGTGCAACAGTAAGTCCTGTAACTCTTGCAATGATATCTAGCAGACTTTACCTTCAAGTTTGGTTTATCACGGCGAGTGTAGGAAAATTTAATGCAATTATTTTGTCCATAATATATTTTTTTGGGCCAACGCTCTTCCGGATCTTGGTGAGTAATATCAAGATATACCTGAAAAAATAAACATGAAATTTGCCGTGAATCATCATTTGATGTGTAAAAATATTTCTATTATGATAACTTTTTCAAAAGTGATTATAAAAAAATCGTTAGACTCTCACCACCCCACTGGAGACCTCTTGCATCTCCATTTTCACTGCAATGTTCTTGTTCATGTCTTGTTCTTCTTTCTTTGAAAAAAATTTCAATACAGCAAAGAATATTCCCGAAAAACATACAAATGAAAGCATTTATACTGCACTCCCTGATATACTTACCTCACTCCAAATATCATTTTTTGTAAGATTATGATCCCCTATGTCATCATTATCATAGACTACATCTTCAATGTTTTCATCTTCCAAGTCTTCGCTATCTTCAGGATCTGGTAAAATCAATGGTTGAATTTTTTTCAATTCCCCATCAACCTTATCATTTTTTGTTGTTATTACACATTCCTTCTCATCAAATTTCACTGTTGCTCCGCCAATGGCACTTAAAGGATCACTGAACGGACATATTTCCTGATAAGTTTCCTATCTCATAAATACCAGTCCCCAATTTGTGTACAAAAATTAAGACAAAAAAGAGATCAACAGATGTTAGTATCATATCAATGCCAAATTCTATACAGATCCCATGATGTCTTCCTTCAACAAAACCATATAGATTTGTAAATCTATATAGATTTCAAAATCTAATCTATTTTTGTGAAATCAGAAAACAAATGATGAGATGTGTCCAATCAGCAGTCTTAATAATGTAATGTTCTCAGAAATATTTGTCATCTCATGTACTTCCTCTTACCAAAAAGATCGTCAAATGAAATCCATATAGACTTTAAACTCTATATAGATGTCACCAATCACACAGACAACTCAAAACAGCAAAAACAAACAAATGAGACTTGTTCAATTAACTGGAGAAAATAAATAAAAAATATACGACATATTTTCTCATTATTCTCACCAGAACGATCATCAAAAAATCCATATAGATTTCAAAATCTATATAGATGTCAATAAATCAAAAACAGACAACGAATTATGAGTTTTATCCCATTTAATTGGGAAATAGTGTAATGTTCACAGAAATACGTGACATCTCATGTCATTTCTCTTACCAGTAAAATTCAATTCACATCACGAATTATCCCAAAAGTAATCCATATGGATTAGTCACTCATAAACATTCAAAAATCTATATAAAAAATCCAATCATTGACGTCCTTCACCAAAATCCATATAGATTTTTAAATCTATATTGACTTCCCCAACACAGTCAATCATAAACAGTTTAAATAGGGAAAATGAATGATGAGCATCGTTCAATTTGCGGGAGAAATAGTGAAAAATATTTGACATATGAATTCATACTTCTTACCAAAAACGATCATACAAAAAAATCCATATAGATTTCAAAATCTATATAAATGTCACCAATCAAAAACAAATGAATTATGAGTGATGTTCCATTTACTTGGGAAATTTAGTTATGGTCACAGAAATCCATATAGATCTATAAATCTATATAGATATCACAAACACAGTCAATCATAAACACCTGAAACAGGGAAAAAATGAACGATGAGCTTGTTCAATTCGCTGGAGAAATAACGAAAAATATTTGACACTTTATGACTTTTCTCTCACCAAAAAGATCATCAAAAAATCCATATTGATTTCAAAATCTATATAGATGTCACCTATCAAAAAACAGACAATGAATTGAGTGTTGTCCCATAAACTCTGTAAATAATGTAAGGTTTACAGAAATACTCGTCATCTCATGTCATTCCTCTTACCATAAACAGTGAATTCACATGTTGTATCCAAATTTAATCCATATGGAAACAGAAACCCATAAAGACTTCAAAATTTATATACAATCCAATCATTGATGTCCTTCACCAAAATCCATATAGATTTTTAAATCTATATAGACTTCACTAACACAGTCAATCATAAACACCTTAAACAGGGAAAAATGAACGATGAGCCTTGTTCAATTAAATGGAGAGATAATGAAAATTATTTGTCATCTATTGTCATTCCTCTTACCAAAAAACGATCTTCAAAATAATCCATATAGATTTAAAAATCTATATAGATGTCACCAATGAAGCAGACAAAAATGAATTATTAGTGTCTTCCCATTTACTTGGAAAACTAAGTAATGCTCACAGAAAAATCCACATAGATCTATAAATCTATATAGATATCACAAACACAGTCAATCATAAAACACCTAAACAGGGAAAAATGAATCGATGAGCTTTGATCAATTATCCCGATAAAATAACAAAAAATATTTGACACTTTGTGTCATTCCTCTTACCAAAAAGTAAAAAATCCATATAGATTTCAAACTCTATATAGATGTCAGCAATCAAAACAGACAATGAATTATGAGTGTTGTTCAATTAAATCTGGAAAAGAAATGTAAGGTTCACAGAAATACTCGTCATATCACGTCATTCCTCTTACCAAAAAACAGTGAATTCACATTATGAATACTACGTATTCCATACGGAATAGTAACCCTCAAAGACTTCGAAATTAATATACAAATCCAATCATTGAAGTCCTTCACCGAAATCCATATAGATTCTCAAATCTATATAGACTTCACCAACACACTCAACCGCAGTCCATATAGATTTATATATCTATACAGATATCTTAAACCCTGTCAATCATAAACTCCTTAAACCGTGAAAAATGAATGATGAGCTTTGTTTAATCAGAGGACAGAAATAATGACATTTTCACAGATTATTTAACCTTAGTGTCAGTCCATACACCAACTATCTAAATCCCATGATGGAGACTTTCCGACGAAATCCATATAGATCTGTAAATCTATATAGATGTCACCAATTCAGCCGTCATAACATCCATATTCCTCTGTCAAACACAGGACATGAATGATGAGACTTGTTTAATGTGATCAAAAGAATTTTTGTAATTTTCACAGAAATATTTGACATATTGTATCATTCCTCTTACCAAAAATCAGTATTATCTCACAACTCATCAAAAAGTAACCATATGCAAAGAGGTTCACATATATATTTCAACATCACATATAAATCCCTATATATATCCTATGAACAAAATCCATATAGAATTGTAAATCTATAATCATATCACCAAACACAGAAAGAAGGACTGCCAAAGTTTAGTCGAATAAGCTCAAAAATAATATAATCTTCACAAAGATACTGAACATCTCATGCTATTCCTCTTACCAAAAACAGTGAATTCCAACTATTTTTCAAAAATAATCCATATGGAAAGAGAGACCCCCGTATAGATATAAAAATATATATAAATCCGACGCTTGACGTTCATCACCAATCCTGCCTTATTGATATGGTTTATCATCGATGAAAATTTAGACAAATACAAACAGTGGACTAACCGCTTGGGGATGATGTGGTGTTGGGTTCCTTCCACCACATGCTTGAGTTGGTGTGTTTTCCTTGCCCCCCTAAAATTTGAATCATATCCCAAAGGTCCACGTGCAAAAAAGTATGAATGAATTGAATAGTATTCTTACAAAAGTTAGGGACAATTTTCACTTACTATGTTCCATGGGCTTCCCTGGAATAGCTCTTTTGGTTTGGAAATACTAGTAATTTGTTGGTTGCTTTCATTGGTTTTTGGTGTCTTCAGGTAAGGATTTTGTATTATTGGATGAGTTCCAAACACACGAGTCTTAAGGTATGGGTTCCTCACAGAACTCTGTGTTTTGAAGTTGTTCTGATATGTTGTCACAAAACTTGATGTCTGCTGGTGAGTGTAGTGTGAAGGTGTGTAATTTTGCATGTTTACCTTTTGTTTTGTCTGAACACCTGGTGTTTTGGTCCCATTGCACCCCATTCCTAATGAGGAATTGCAATTTGTAAGAGTAGAGTGCCACAAACCTGCTGATGGCTCACTCCCCCCTGATCGACTATGGAGTGCGACAACCGTTGAATCAAGTATTTGTCGGAGAATGAAATTAAGAAACAGCATGTCATATATGCCAAACGCAGATAATTGTCAACCCAAAAAGCCACACGTTCGATAGCGACATGTATCCCGCGTCGTGAAAACACTTACTCTCGACAATCCATGCCGTCTCGGCGGCCGTACCCTTCGTCATTCATGGTAATCGTCTTATCTGAATTCGGGCCGCACTGTGAAATGAATTGAGTGCCCTGACATCCGAAATTTCAAAGAATATTACAATAATTGTTAGACAGTTTATCCAAAATTGACCATAATGCACAGTTTGTGATCCTTCAAAACAGCTCCCATTTTTAAATATCAGACAGGAGGGGTGGAGTCACAAAATGAAATGACCAATATACATATCTACGAGTATATATATATCCCCGTTTCCAAAATTTCTTTTTAAGAATCTTCATATAGAATAGTGAATCTATATATAACTCACCATTCAAAACCGAGATGCATACAAATACATACAAATACTCTGTTACATAAAAAATGATTAGGGGGGACTGCTTCATAGATATCAAGAAATTCATATAGATCTAAAAATCTATATAGATTTACAAACCCGTATCGACAACGCGTTAATTTGCCTGCAGAATGGAGATGAATGAAAGCTCTATACATATTTTTAAAACCATATAGAATTCTTATGCCCAAGAATCTGGGATATGGAAATTCCATATAGATCCACAAACCACATCTTCCCAATATCTGTATTCATTACTCCTTACTTGGCTGGCGGACGGGAAGATTGAAATTGACAAAGCCATAAATGATCAGCACTTACATATATATTTGCAAATCCATTCGGATAAACCTACATATGATTACCATGTTTCACAAAATTAACTGAAAAAGAAATGAATCAGTCTCTATAAAAAATGTAATCCAGATAGATTGTCGAATCCATATTGATATATATATTTAGAATGCAGAACCCAGACACAAAAAACATCATCACTATTTTTACGGGGGATGCTCTTGAATACAAACAAAACCACACCATGAATTCTCTAAACCGTCCCCCTTTTTCAGTCACTCCGCACTTGAACAAAATCTGTTTATAACATTGACCGGATAACACGAATGAAAACCCTTTTATTCACTCCCTCCCCTTCACCCCCCACATCTCAAACAATAGGAATCAGCAGGTTGAAAAAAGGAAAATGAACAAATGGGTGGTCATTTCCCCGTTGCTCTTGTGTATCTCATGCTGCGCCTTAGACCATCCCAAGTTGTCTTCCGTCCTACCTTCTTAACACGTTTCCTCTGTGTCTTTGTATCATGCATAATTTTGTTGTCCTTTTGTAGACTCTTTTTCTTCTGCTCAGGATTGTTCTTCTCGCGTGGTGCATCATCACCGTCCTCTGAGGAAGAAGAATCAGATGGGCCGTCCCTAACATCTTGGTCCTCTTCAAGCACCCCTGGTTGTGTGAGGTCAGGCTCCATTGAATCTACACCTTCGTGGCCACTAAGTGTCCCCCCTTGTAGAACATCACTCTGCTCATCAACGGGTTCTTGATGCGCTCCCTCGTTGTCCTCTTTTTCCTCTGGCTGCGCTCCCTCGTCCTCTGCTTCCTCTATCTGGGTAATACCAAAGTCATGTTTTTTCAATGGACGGACACTGTAGGAGTTATTCCTGTGATGAAAAGCCAAGTGCTTGTTGAGCCCGTTAAGTGCAAGCACAGTGCAGCAGCCGTCCATGATACAGAGAAGCTTAATCCGACGAATGCCTGTGCACCAGCGGGGGTGTAAAACATAGGCCAACTTCTGATCACGCTTGGCAGCCCACACTGCTCCCTTGTCCTTGAAGAAACCATACTTCGGCCCGGCTTTTCGTTGCAGATCCGCCCACATATTGGGTGTGTCCTTCCACTTTGCTATTTTTGCAGCAGCAGCACGAGGACCGCTGGCGCAGTCTTCGGCGTGACTAGTAAACGAACCAGAAGTGTAAAGTTTGAAGCACTTACTGCACACAAGACCCGCGCGGGTTTCGGCATGGATGGTTACTACCGGAACCCTGTGGTGTTCCAAAAACAGCTGAGTATTCGCTGAAACAATTGCACCCGTCAATGCCAGGACGCATGGCCAAACATTGTCAGAAGCATCCAGAGTCTCATTAGTAGAGGAAGCGCTGCTAGATGCGCTGTCCTCTTCACCTGACGACAACATGGTGGGGGGGGTGGTTATGAATGCAGTCAATATCATCAAACATGAGCGGCAAAAAGAACAATCCAAAAAATCAAAAAAATCCAAAATGCAAAGTTTTAACGGAGCCAACTCATTTTATTACTGCCATAGATTCATTAAAAATTTTAGTAAGAAAATCAATATCGTTCGGGGTGTACAAAAAAATTAAATCAACCCTCACTTTCTGTATTTTACTATTGCCTGTTTCCTGGTTATTCATTTATATATAGAACCTTTCTTGGGACCATTTGGGAGAATGGAACCAATTGGGATCAGGTTTCACTTTTACCATTGACCTATGTCACTCTCCCCCATGATTGGAACATAGCATGGCTCACGGAAAAGTAAAACCTCATCAACGTCTCAGTATTGTAAACCAAAGAGAGTCAAGATTTATCTGTGATGGCATCCTAAGTCATTTTGTAGTGAGGATCAGTGAGTGAGGTCTGCATTTTGATATCTCTTTGGTGGTGGTAATGACATTGCAACATAGTTAAAAGTGCATTTCATACCATTTTGTATGTTTCAAAGATTGTTGTTGACTATTATCCTTATGTTATATAACGGGAACAGTTATATGGAACTCCCAGACTTTGTATGACAAAACTAGTCGTTTCATCATATGCAGCATTTTTGTGAATTAAATGTCAGTTTAGTGACTAAACTGACACATTTTTCAAGAAAAGGTAACCATTACATTTAAAACATAAAAGGTTTTGTATGACATAACCTCTGCTTTGTAACACAAAATGAGTGAAAAGTCTTAAAAAACAATCATATGCAATTTACAAGTAATTCACAAGTAAGTGGCATTAACACATACAAAACATCAAGAAAATATTTTGAAAAAATGAGGCACTGAACCTATGACTAAAACTTCACACTATAGTATCCAACCACCAAACATATGTATACTGACTGATTGCCTTATTATAATATTTATATACTTAAACATTTTTGGTCTCTAAACTAAGAGATGATATCCAGTCATATTGGAGGAAATTTAGGATACCCTTCTTGATATATTCATGTCTGTATGTCTAGATTACGCCGAGCTGTTTTGTCATACAAAACCACTAGAGAAGTGCATTGTGTAAGACAAAGTCCGGGGGTTCCTTATAACTGCCATATTGATTCTTTACAGTTTGAAAGCATCTTAGAGAAGTGAAGTTCTCTTGATGTCGACAACATACAGGTGGTTTTCTTTTTGTTTTTGTGAGTGTTTCCTAGCTTATTGAGCTACACCACAGTCATGTGTTTAGCGTCTTGTGTCACATTTGTTATGCATATATGCCCACAAAGATGTGTGACTTGTCCTTTTGGGGATGATGGTTATCTCTTTAGGTAAGAATACTCACAATTTATTGTACTGTGGCTGTACAGGAACAAAGGCTATGAGTTCTTTGTATTTCTTGTTTGAAAGTGCTCAATTGTGGCTTATTTCTGTTTCTGTTGTGGCTTGTGCATCAAGAAGTTTCACTACCAATGGTAATCCATTTGTCTGTGTCTGGGAAAAAGACTCCAGTATTATGGCGACTTGATGAGTCCTACTCTTGGGTACCATTTGAGTTTTCCATGGGATGATCTGTCAGTAAACTTCACATAAGTTCTCATGAGACAATTATACCCTTGATGCTGTGTCTTGGAGCGACCATTATCTAGTTTACACAGATCTTTTCAATCTAGAAATGTTAATATTGTCTTGAAGGAATCAATTTTAATTAACCTGTGCTTTTGCACTTCTTGTTCAGCATGCTGTACTAGAATGCAAGACAACCTCTACTTGAACCCAAGTCTGGATAGCTCTAGACTTACATTAATGAGGCTCCTTTGATGTATCATGTGTCATAGCCCATGGTAGGGGCCTTTTAAGGCATGGTACCTCCTCCTTGACAATTTGTGTTGTCCTGCCCAAGGTTTTTTGTTATGCTGAACCACCCATTAGCATATGAGTTCCCTGTATGGGCAATTGTATAGTGAGTGCTAGTCTGCTTTGTAATCATGGTGCTTTGCCATGGAAGATGCTGGGTCTATTTCTATTCCCTTTCTGTCTTGTGCAGAGATTTTGGTTTTGATTAAACCTTCACTCAACACTTGGTATGTCCATCCTAACCTTGTTTAAGATGATATTTCAAGCTAGTCTTTGGAGACTATTATGTTACTTCAATTAAGTTCTATTGAGAACTATATGGCTATCATTGACTCCATTGGATGTGCAGGTCAAGCACATAGAGAATCCTTGATTATTGTTTCTGGTCTAGTTCTGAGTAGGTTCAATCTTTTCAGTTTGTTTAGGCCTAAATGGATTCCAAATGCATCAGTATCCAGTCTAATGATTTGGTTTGACTTATTGTGGAGTCTTTGTTAATTTCATAGAGTTGAATAATGCAACATCTATATTACAGCATCAATTGGCAGTTTTTCTAACTTAATGTTCATTTTTACTTCTATTACAAATCACTTTTGAATTTACAGTAATGTGTTAATTTGAGTTTTATCTTTTGTTGTAAGTCAAATCTGACAACGGCTGACAACAAACCCCTCCAGTTCACAAGGTAAATTTTCCTCTTTATCATTTCCCTTGGTTATTCAGACTGGTTGTGCTCTGTCTTTACAGGTTTAGACCTACTTCTTACTTAAAGTGAAGATAGACAGGGGATTCCGTCCAATCACCTAGGCTCACTCAAACAGTTTCTCTTGCTCTGAGAAACCTCAATAACATGTTTGATTGTGAGCTTGTAGTGCTAGGTAGTGTCAATATTTTGTTGGCAGTATTTAGAAAATCTGCTATTTTACTTAGACCCCTGAGGAGTATTGTGCTGGAGTGGTTAGCTCTGAATGCAATAGTATTTCTGTGCAATAAGAGCACCGCAGAAAAGTGGTTAGCTATTTGCATGATGTATTGGGTCCTGGTGTTGGTGTAACCCTGGTTCATGGATTTTAGCAGATTTTGAAATCAATGCTCACTGGCAAGGTGACATTGATCAAAACATATTTTTCATGTTTTTATTTGTTAGAAAATCTAGAACATTTTTTATTCAGTCCTTGCATTTGTCAAAGACTGAGGTCATGTGCTGGTTTAGTTGCTTCTGGGTAAATTGTACCACAGAAGAGTGTATTTAACAGCATTGCTTTCAGCAAT
>JALLPD010003434.1:0-11607 GCA_036940065.1 Cyclotella cf. meneghiniana
CAAGAGGCACTTGAGACCAAGGTTCAGCCAACATCCTTCAAGCTCAGCTTGCCCTCAGAAAGTGAGATGAGGATGATGAGGTGGGTGTCCGGGACCCCCGAGCCCTTTCTTAGCCATGTGCGAGGGGCGATTCATGCCATCAAGGAGATGGAACTAGACACCAAGTTCTAAGAGGCCATGAAAGCAGTCGAGTCTGAGACCTTGAAAACCAATCTTGCCAAGATGACCTACAAGGATGGGTTAAAAAAGAGGGAAAGAGATGATACTCCCCATCAGGCAGTCAGAGCCAGCAAGGTCACTCCAGACAAGGCCAAAAAGCTCAAAAAGACAGAGTGTGATGAATACCCTCCAGCCATGGTCATGGCAGCTAAGGCAACACTCCACAAATCCCACCTCCAGTCTGTACTCCACCCCAATGCAGCTGAGGCAGGGTAGTTCTATATCACGAACACACCAAAGAAACCAAAACAGGGTTCCAATTTGGCAATTCTTTGTGTGGGTTGAGCAGCTGAACAGCTACCTCCAAGCTTGTTCCAGAGCCTGAAGGGAAACTCGGCAACCAAACTGGTTATGTCACTCAAGGATGCTGCTCTCACAATACACTCGTTGTGAATGTGCCCTGTCAAATGGCAGCGGCAGTGCGACCTCATGGAAAACTCCACTCCTGTCAGTACAAGGGCCCTATTATTGGTCCTGGAGAACCTCAAGAGCAATGTCAAGCTCAATGACAAGCCTCCTAGCAAAGACAAGGTAAAAGGGGCTGACTCCAAAAAAAATATGGAATCTAGTGATTCTTGTATCCTCAAAAAGGCCAAGAAAGGCTGGACAGAGAAGCACGCTTCTTTCTGTAAGAAACATGGGGGCACACAGACTATGCACAACACCAAGGAGTGCAGGCACTATAACAAAGACGGAAGCCACAAGAAGGTGGACATGGCGCCCAAACCCAACAAGCCTGCAAGCAGAAAGGATGGGATGATTTGCCCAGCTGATCTGTAACGACACCAAAATTCAACACGCTCTGCCCTTAAGAAGGTTAACCATGGTAGGAAGCATCATAACCACCACAAAGACAGTGATAGCAATTCTGACTCCAATTACTGAAGTGTTGGGTTGGATAGCACAGGTAATTTACATGTTGTAAAGAAAACTAAAACTAGTAAAAGTTTAGTTGACACAGTTTCCTGTCTGATTAAAGCTATCCCATCTAAACTTTCCAATAAACCTGTAGATCCACCAGAGGATGTAGGGATAATGGCCATAGTGGCCATTATGGAACCAGCAACTGAAAATTTGCCCTTAAAGGGCCCACAAATCCCATTGAGGAGTCACCCCAACAACAAAATACACATGCTCCTGGACATAGGTTCCAATGCAGACCTATTTTTCAATGAAAAAGGAAAACCCATACCTTTTCCTTACCTGACTAGGCAGGGGCCAAAGTCTTGATGTCAACGGGGATCTCCCACATGCATGGAAGGTACAAACTGCAATCTCACAATAAAATTTCTTGACTATTCTGCAAGCAGGCAGTACTTGGTACAACCTGATATTGTGGAGTGTGATGGAACCACAATGAGCCGGCAAGGGTCTCACCTCATTCTTGTTACAAATGCCCTGAAAGAGCTAGGAATTGTTCTAAATTTTTGAACAAAAGACATAAATTTGATGAAATCATTTTGCCAATGAGAGACATCACCAAACTTTCAACTTGAGCCAAGATTGAAAGGGCATGAATAGCTAATAATAGTGTCATGATCCATGAGCCTAAGAGTAGTCTTGAAGCCATGCAATGAGTTTTCAAGATCTTGGATGCTAAGTATGAAAACGCAGATCTCAATGCAGTCATAACAGAAAACTGCAAACACCTGAGTGTCCCTGATCAAGAGAAGTTTCTGAAGCTCTTCACCAAGTTCAAGCATCTTTTTGATGGAACACTAGGTGATTGGGACACTGGGCATGTCTCCCTTAAGCTAAAGAAGGGTGCAAAACCATATCATGAAAGGCCTCTTCCAACACCCAAAGCCCACAAAGAAACATGAGGTGCAAATGTTATGTGAGTTAGGGGTACTGAAGTGGCAGTCAGAATCAGAATGGGATTTACCTTCATTTAAGTGCCAAAACAGAATCAAACTGTATGATTCATGAGTGATTTTAGGGAATGAATAAATGGATAGTGAGAAGCCCATTTCCAATACCCAAACTCAGTAGAGTTTTACAGGAACTGAAGGGTTCACATATTCAGCAGCCCTCAACCTGAACATGGGCTCTTACACCATGTTTGGACCCTGATTCATTCAAAAATTATGCAACATCATTTTTCCATGGGGAAAGTACTCCTACCTATGACTACCAATGGGCATTGCATATTTTCGAGACATCGTCCATGCTAAGATGTCAGAGCTGATGGTCACCCTTGAGGTTGTTTGAGCATACATTGATGATCTCTTGTGCATCACAAACGACAGCCTGGATGATCACCTCTCAAAGCTGAGACAGGTATTCATCAGGCTCAGATGCACAAGATTGAATGTAAATGCAGCAAAATGCTCCTTCTGTGCCATGGAAACAGAATATCTAGGTTATGTTCTGACCAGAGAGGGCATAAAGCCAACTAGTAACACTGACCACACAGGATGGTTATTCCATTGAGCTAGTTGAGAACATCAAAGTCCTATGCAAGGATGGCAAGCTTGTCATTCCTAAAGCTAGTTGAGAACATCAAAGTCCTATGCAAGGATGGCAAGCTTGTCATTCCTATGGACCTCCAAGATTGAGCAGTTGCTTGGTATCATCACTACCTACAGCATACGGGATCAGTGCATCTTGAAGAAACTCGTTGCAATGCAATGTATTGGAAAGGTATGCAACATGTCACAGTTGCCAGGTGAACAATAGGTTAAAGTACAATTGTGGTAAACTTCCTACTAAGCTAGCCATTACCACCCCTTGGGAGACAGCATGTGTGGACCTCATTGGGCCATACAACCTCAAGAGCAAGGACCGAAAATAAATTGGCTTTACGTGTGTATCCATGATAGATCCCACAACTAGTTAGTTTGAAATTGTGGAGCTGCTGGTATCACAGCTAAGTGAGCATGATATTCCCACAGGTACACAGGGACACAAAGGCTTAAACACACATCCACAGCAAAAGGAACTTTACTTTGATAAAGCATCAAAAACAGTAGGGTCATTAATTAACAGGACCTGATTTTGTCATTACCCAAATAGCCAATACATTGTACACAACAACTGAAGTGAATCAAACTTCACTTTGAGACCCCATGTGATTCATCTGGGTTAAAGCGTAAGCTGACCAGTGACAAGATCCCACAAGCAAATCCAATGCTTAAATGTGCCCATCAAACAATCATGGCAATGCTCAGCACTGCAGAAATTGACATGGCTTACACACTCAGAAAAAGTGACATAGAATATTTTCTCACAAATGCCACATGGGCCGTTTGCTCTACTTATCACACAGTACTAGAAACCTCACCAGGTGCAGCTATTTTTTGAAGGGACATGCTATTTGACATACCTTTCATAGCCAACTGGAACAAATTGGGGGACTATATGCAACGCCAAACTCATTGCAACACAAGACGTGAAAACAAGACATGTGTCAATTGGGAACACAAAGTTGGTGATAAAGTACTAGTGCAAAAAGATGGTATTCTCTGCAAAACAGATGAACCATCATGTCAGTTTATACACATGGAACAATCAGGGTTCAATGCAGAACAAAATCAGAACATCTGAAAATTAGAAGAGTTACACCATACTTTGGGTAAATGTAAAGAACTTATTGCCCCACTCTTCATAAAACTTACACTTAATTCACATAAGTAGATTCGGTTCTACTTCCCCAACAGCAAGGGCCACCAGTTATGCAGACAAGTGTTTTTACCTCTGACAGAGTTCCCTTTGTTTGCGGTGCCACCTGCTGCTCCATTCATGGGGACCACTGACATAGGCCAAGGATTCCAAAGGCCTGAAACAGTCAGTCGATCCCAGGAATCTGACCTAGGACCTACAAAATGATTGTGCTGTGAGGTCAGGGGTTCAAACCCTGGACCTACAAAACACCGTAGACACAAAGAACACAAAAAATATGCAGGATGTGCTTGCAACTTCCACATATGGAACCTGTACATTGGATGACAATTTGTTTGTGGATCTTTCCAGAGGAACTTGCCATGGTCAGCAACATGGTGCTTTGCTCATGGCAACTTCTAGAGAGCACAGCCATTCCAATTATCCTCCACAAACAACAACAATGGCTCACAATGATTCCTTTGTGGTCAGTCAAGTCACATTGATTGCTGGCCTGTTGTTGCAAGCAGTGGAATTGGACTTAATCAAGGTGGAGTTTCTTAAGATGGCAACCATTGCAAAAGCCTATGGAGAGACGGCAGCATCAATGGGAAATTCTCTCACAAAAACAATCCCTTAAAATTCAATGAAAGCTGCTGAAAAATGGATTTTTTGTAACTTACATGAAAAGTTCGTGCACCTTTTGAAGACTATTGCATTATTGGGATATTCCTTATTTCACATTTTTAAATCATGATTTTTGTGAAAGGGGAAATCATTAAAAATACAAATATTTCCAGAAATGCTATTGGCTATGCACTATTGGTCAAATTAATTCACAGCCTAAGCAGTAAATTAAACTAGGCATAGAACAACAAATATTGAACTCACCTTTTTGTGATATGGAAAGAAAAATTATAGAAGTTGGCAGGTGCGCAGGGTGGTGACTGACAGCATCAACCACTACACTTGAGATTGCATCTGACAGGGTTGGCTGTGCAATCAATGAATGTTCATTTATTGTTAAAAAGATCATCTAAATTAAACACAGTACAACAAACATTGCAGTCATCTTTTTTGATGCAGGATGAAACATAATAAGAGAAGGCAAGCACATAGGATCAGTGGATGCTGATCTCATACCAAAGCACTCAGGCTATGTTTTGATTACTATCAGTAACTCCAGTTATTGAGTGTAATGCTGTCATTGTGGATGCCCATACTTTTAATTAATGTTTTCCAAAAAATAGTTCAGCAAAAACATTATTTTAGTACAAGAAATCTGTTTTTAGGTCAGCAATCGAAAACAAGAAAAAAACATGGGTGGATTGGTGACCACTGACCACAACACCCCAACCATCAGCAATAAAAACTAATCTACCACACTCAAGTATTCATTGAGTCATGGGATAGACTGTGGCTCCACCAAATATCTCAGCAACCCCAATGACATTGACATTGGGCATACCCTTTGCTGTCACACCTCCCTTTGTACAATAGGAAGCTGCCATTGGGCTTGGTTAGGAAAGAAAAAAGTCATTCATTTTTATACTGTCAAACAGAGACATGCACTTATTAATTCTTTGTTTTAACTCCTAGTCAGCCCCAATGGAGATTGTGAATTTCTCTGCAACCTGATTAAATTTGGGAATTCCTATTCACACCTTTTGCACCTCACTGACACGCCAACCCTCCCACTAGAGGACACGGCAGAGCAAATTCTTATAGATAACAGCCAAAAGAAAAGCACAAACAAAGTAATATTGATGTAGACATGATAATTTTTCCACCTGAAAAAACAGTGTTTGCCACAAAGCATGCAGAAAAGAATTCTATCCCTCCATTTGCACCCTTTCTACCCCACTGACATCCCAACCATCCCGCTGAAGGATAAAGCAGAGCTCATTTTGATAGAAAACAGTCAAAAAAGAACACAAATGGAGCAATATTGTTAGAGATATGATAATTCTGTCCTTTGAAAAAACAGAGTTGGGAACAGAGCATGTAGAAAGGAAGTATACCCCACCATGTGCACCCCTTGCACCCCATTGACATCCAAACCCTCCCACTGAAGGACGCAGCAGGAGACTTTTATCTGATAAAAAACAATCAAAAGAAGACCACGAATAGAGCAATATTGTTGGAGATATGACAATTTTGCCATCTGAAAAAACAGTGTTTGTCTCAGAGCATGCGGAAAAGAATTTGACCTCTGTTCATGTCCTTTGTACCCCATTGATACTCCAACTGACCCACTGAAGGATGCGGCAGAGCTAATTAAGATAGAAAACAGTCAAAAGAAGAGCAAACATGTTGCAATATTGTTGGAGGTATGATAATTTTGTCATCTAAAAAAACAAATTTGCCCACAAAGCATGCGGAAAAGAATTCTACCCCTGTTTGTGCCCCTTGCACCCTACTGACACCTCAATCACCGCACTGAAGGACGCTGCAGAGCTAATTCTGAAAAAAAAACAATCAAAAGATGAGTACAAATGGAGTGATATTGATTGGGAAATGGCATTTTCACGGTTGTTTGCCTTCAAGTCCTAGTGTGATGATTCAAAAGTGAAGACACTGTAACCTAGTTCTACAAGAAATGTATTCAACAACTGTGACTAACAGTTTTCTTGTAGGAATAATGCCTTTGTCAACTTTGATGAACAGGTTTCCTGAAGGAGTCTGTATTACATTCGGTATCCTACACGGATCTTTACTTCTCATGATATGTTTGAAATTTTATTTTTCTTGTGAGGGTACTAGACTATGTAAGTATTGATTTCTGTTTTGTTTGCAACAAAAGCTATGTTGCCAGAATTCTCACCACAAGATACACATCTGAAAGTGGAGATGACTAACCTTTCTGAAATTAGATGGGGTACAATGGGGCATGGGTGTCAACCTAGAAACAGTGCTAGTTATAATCAGGAATTTTAGGATGACTCCATTGTTTCAACTATTAATGAAAATAGTTTTATGTATTGTAAACAATTCTTTACTAGAAGGCAAGGGAATTGTTGCTTGCACTTCATGTACCAAACATTCATTGAGGTGCACATTGACAACTATGTATTTAGACTGGAGTTGGTCACATACTTTTATTGATGTTATCTGGATTGAGTCCCTGAGAAGTGGATTAAATTTTGAAGCAAGAAAAAGTTGGGAGAATATCACAAGTGAGAAGTCAAGGTCATAAGATCCTCAAAACATTGTTTTCACATGACAATAACACACAGGCCTCATCGATAGCCAGTTGGCAAAAATTCCTAAAGTAGGGTACAAAAGAATGAGATTCGTGAGTTTCTCTCTCAACGCAAATACAACAGAAATAATTTTACACACAGCTATATCTGATAACTATCACATAGTTGGGGGTATCTGTGACGAATTCCCCTGCTGAAGGCTTGAGGATGAGGCAGCCATTGTTGGAGAAGATATCTTACAGTGTCCACAGTAAAAAGGTGGTAAACAAGGGGTGTGGTGCGAAGAGAGAGTACCCCACAGAAACAATACACTCACGAAGCCCTCGGTTTGATTCGATGAAAGCAATAGTGGCTGGGGTATACAAGGGCGCGCAGAATAATGAGATCACATGATAAAAACACTCGACCGTCAATATGAAAAGAAGAATCATGCATATCCTATTCGTGACAACAAGTAAAACATCTATTTACTTACTGTTGTAGGCTTTCGGGTTGGAGGGTTTGTCGGATTCGCAGTAGACGACTTGTTGTAAAACATCATTAAAAAGAGAAAAACAGAGTGAGAGAGGTGCATGTATCTCTTCATGATTATGAGCATTGAACTGGGTAATACTTACGCCAATAGGTTTTTGAGATGGTGCATTTGGTGGGTTGGAAGTCAGCATCTATTATCAAAATTCGTTTGCAAAGGAAGAAGAGTGTTCAGATGAAGGCTTCAGCTTAGAAATGAGTAGAACGCAACGATTTGCTTACTGTCGTAGGTTTCCGGGTTGGAGCAGTTGCAACATTGGCAGTAAGTGACTGGTTGAAAAACCAATTGATAAGAGTAGACCAAGACATAATGTTAAATCCCATCCGCAGACCATGACGCTGGAAAATGTATTTACTCACTTGTGTTGCGTTCCGTGTCGGTGCTTTTGTTGGAGCTTTAGTTGGGTTGCTTGTTGGTCCCTGAGGAGACAATAGAAATCGGATCGTAACCAAGTTAGTATTGTAGATTAGTTACCGCCTGGTCTCGGCTTTGACAGCGCAATAATCTTACTAGTGTGGGCTTTTGTGTGGTTGGTCCTTGGGTTGCGACGCGAGTAGGCGCGCGGGTGGGTACCTAATCGCAAAAAAGAAAACAAAATAACAAACATGTTAACGAGTTTCGTTTGGTTTTATTCCTTCACGTAGATAGAGACCACATTTGAGAGCGGTATAATCTTACAAGTGTGGGCTTTTGTGTTGCTAGTCCTTGGGTTGGGACACGCGTAGGTGCGACGGTGGGTGACTAATTGCAAAAAGAAATAAATAAACGAGTTTCGTTTGGATTTATTTCTTCATGACGACAGAGACTACGTTTGAGAGCGAAATAATCTTACATTTGTGGGCTTTTGTGTTGTTGGCCCTTGGGTTGCCTAATCGCAAAAAGGAAAAAAATAACAAATAAGTTAATGAGTTTCGCTTGATTTTATTTCTTCACGTAGATGGTATATTTGAGAGCGAAATAATCTTACATTTGTGGGCTTTTGCGTTGATGGTCCTTGGGTTGAGACGCGAGTAGGTGCGCGGGTGGGTGTCTAATCGAAAAGAAAAACAATAAAGATATAAGTTACCGAGTTTCGTTTGACTTAATTTCTTCACGTAGCTTGAGACGACCGTCGACTTACAGAAGATGACGGCGCCTAGGACACATAGTTAAGCCAAATGAAAGGTTACATCGATAGTTTATCTGACATGAACAGTGCAGAATTATACCGAAGGGGCTTTGCTCATGATCCACTTACTAAAGTCGGCTTGCGTGTGGGTGTGGGGGCACGAGTTGGATTTCCGGTAGGTGACTAAACATATACAACAGAGATAAAAAATGATCGTACATTTGCTTTAGATTTCAGACGTTTTCAATTCGGTTTGAAGATAACTGGAAGGCACAAAAATCTCACAGAAGTCGGTTTTTGGGACGGGGATCGAGTCGGTGGCTAGAGCAGAGCAGAGGAGCAGATCGTCAGAAACCTCTTTTGAAGAAAGGTTCGTGTGCGATGCGTACTGTCAGAATGAACAAAAATCTCACAGAAGTAGGTGTTTGGGACGGGGATCGAGTCGGTCGCTAGAGCAGATCACCATGAGCAGATCGTCAGAAACGTCTTTTGAGGAAATGTTCATGTATGATGTGCATTTTTGTCATTCAAAGCAATTGTCCACTTACTACCGTGGGCTGCTTGGTTGGAGCTAGAGTCGGGCGCTAGTAACAAATTTATTGAAATGAAAATAAGGAACGCATTTAGGAGAGGTCACGACTTTGTGAAGAACTGAACACTTACTGACGTAGGTGTGCGAGTAGGTTTTTTTGTTGGTGACTGTCAGAAACACAAATGTAGTCCGCGACGCGAGGCAACGCAAGAAAGGTGAACATGATAAACGTTAGATTGATGCATATCTTCGTTTTTCGTCATCAACTTACCACAGTAGGCGTGCGAGTAGGTCTTTTTGTAGGTCCTCGGGTAGGGGATGGCGTAATTGGTGATTTGGTTGGCTTCAACGATGTAGGTCTCTGATGTTTGTCAATAAATGATTTCAAATAAGGTTATCATCTCGATGCTCTTGTTCCAGATAAAACCAACAAATGACTTACCCCGGTCTTTGACAACACACAATATATCCAGACGATTGGAGTGAATGAATTAGTCAATTCATGTTCCACATGGTTCACAATGAAGTGACGTAGGAAACAATGAGAAAAGTTTACACTTGCCTTTGTCGGTTTTGGCGTCTATGGAATTGAAATAAAGAAGACAAAAATGAGTATTTTAGCGTCCACGACATCAAATACACCCTTCTCAATTCACGCTCACTTTGGTGGGTCGAGCGGTAGGTTTGTTCGAAGGCCTGGAACAAATTTGTAAACATTTTACGGACACAACTGGCGCCTCAGAACCATATTCACGTTCAAGAAGTCGCAATTACAAACACGTGGTATTTGTGGCAAATCTCTCACTTTGGTGTCTTCAAACATCCAGCGAAAAGAAAAAACCGAGGACACCGCCCAATGAGCATGCGAAATGAAAAATCTGGGCACTTATAAAGCGATCAAGAGAAGTGATGATGGCAAACTCACAGCGGGTTGTTTGGTTGGTCTAACCACAAGACGCAATACGAAGTGAAATGAGATGTGAAATGTTTTTCGATAATGAAACGAAGAGTCCACATTAGTCATGAAGAACGAGACCTAGAAAGAAAAGAGACCTCACCGTCCTGGCTTGCTGCCGCTCGGTTTGTTGGGCTTGTTGGTTGGCCTTCTAGTCCTAGTTGGCCTATTTGTCGGTTTTTTGGTATTATCATTTAGACTGGGTTTCCAGATGTTACCATTATTACTGGGTTTCCACCAATTATTATTATGACTCGGCTTCCACAAATGCGTACGTCCCGACTTCCCGGATTTGCCGCCTCTTTCTTTAGACGATTTACCATGTATACGCCTTCCAGACAAAGATTTCTTGAACAGGTTGTCGCCTCGTCTCCATTTCGCTGCATGAACGATGGGGAGAAGAGTGCCAATAAGGAGAAGGAGAGACGGGGCCGCCTTCATTGTTTAAACTGCACGAGCAATCCGCGTTCGGTTATTCAGATCGACGTGTTATGCCATCGATGTTGATCTCCTTTATTTCCCTGTGTTTGTCAGTAACATGATGTGCGTCGTTGTATGTTACAGATGGTCTCGCCCGGGGCTGGTGTGCGTTCAGTAGCCGGTTTGGCCCGCAGGCTGCTTATGGGATGTATCATAAGATTCATACACGATACATTGGCCGGTACAATACCGTGGGTACGATGATATGCCTCTCAATTGAAAAAAGAAAAGAAGCGCGCCACATCTGGCCATTCTAACTGAAAATCCATTCCAAATTTTTGTCTGCAAGGTGCGGTATTGTACTGGTTTCGTTTTATATTGTGTCGGAAGAATGGTGGATTCGGAGCCTATTCGGAGCATAACAAACAAAATCTCATAGTGTGTAATGATTTCTCAGCATGAAGATTGAGCATGTGTCACAACAACGTCGCAACCGTACGATAAATAGACGTTCACGGATCGCCAAGTATAAAAATATATAACATACACACAGCACAAACTCCCTTTGATACGCAAACATGACTAACCTATGACTAACCATTGAAGAACCGAGGGGGGCTCCCTCTATGAAATAGTTTTGGCGGGAAATTTTTAGGTACCTATCGTAAAAATCGGAGCGAAAGAACACGAAATGTCCTGAGATACTGTAAAGTGTGTCTAAAAAATAATGATAGATAGTGCCGTACTTCTATCATTTTGTTATGCCCCCTGTTGTTCCCGCCAATTCATGTCGATAGTAAGAGGCTTTGTACCCTCTCGCCCACTCGCTGCCCACCTTTTTATTATGCTATCCATGGCAAACCTCCCGTCCCGCAACTGCAATCACCACATTTACTTCCGATGGAAGAGGGTCAAGGATTTGCAAGGGGACGGGCAGCATTCCTTGAGCGGCATTTCCTGATGTGGCCGCTGGAAGATAGTCACTTTGGCGGCATTCTGCGACGGCTGGGATGCATGGGAGCGGCTGTTGGGAAAGCC
>JALLPD010003455.1:0-14382 GCA_036940065.1 Cyclotella cf. meneghiniana
TCAAATTAAGTGCTTTTCCTAAGGAACTGCACTTTACCAAGCTTTTGGCCTAACAGATGACAATTAATCATACATGTCCAACGGACATCCGAATGAGAATAACATTTCTTATCTTATTGTCTGAATATATTTCATATATTTAAAAACGATTGCAATCACATCACTCTGCTGTGCGCATGAAGGATTTGAGATCGCACACACTTGCCATAGTCTGACTTTATGAGTGCCCGCACTGCTTTTTGCAAGCACACTATTTTATCATGCAACAATCTGAGTTTTGTGCACGAAATTTTTCTTCCGCACGCCACATTGTGCCATTCATTTTTATCACCCACACTCACGATAGTCTGACTTTATGAGTGCGCGCTCTGCTTTTTGCGCGCCTTCTTTTTTATCACAATTTTTTAGCACAAAATTTTTCTACCACGCCACGTTGTGCACATTCATTTTGCAAAGTTCTCACTGTCTACTCTGGTATGTCAATAAAATATATTGGATACAAAATACACAAATGCATGTGTTAGGCAAAAAGCTAGGTAAAAGGCAATTCCTTAGGAATTGCACTTAAATCGAAATTTTAATTTCAATTATTGGGAAACTTGTTCTTTGACACAGAATAGCATTTTTTGACATTGCCATTCCTCGGAAACAATGGTTTAGCCCGGGAATTCTGCAAAGCTGGCTTCCCCCATTGCAAAGTATTGGACAAATTAAATTTCTTAGGAATTGCAAGACTTACCAGATTGTAATGATGTTGCAATTTCTTAGAAATCGTAATGATATTCTTGAAGTTAATTCAATTCCTCGGAAATCGTAAACATAAACCTTCGTAGCAGAACTTCGACCAGCATGTACACAAGAAGCACCTTGTCAACAAGATTTGATGATACCAGTGGGAATCAGTACATAGAGTACTGCTTCTTGGTTGCCAGTGTTTTGCTACAAAAGTCAAAGAAAACTGCTACCATTATAGCCATTTTCTTGCCATTTTTTTGAAATACGGTCATTACCAAAGAATTGTTATACAGATTTAGGAAAAAATGCAATTCCTTGTCAAAGAATTAGTTTCCCAAATTAAGTGCAATTCCTAAGGAATTGCATTTTACCAAGCTTTTGGCCTAACACATGGACACGAGTCTTTCTTTTCCACAGAAGTACCATATAGAGCACCTTTGGCTAGCCTTTGGCTTCAACAGGACTCAGAGCAAGCGTAGGAACAGAAGATAGAGGCAGGCACCACCCGACATGAAATCACGGCGAAATCACGGAAGACGGCAAAAGTTCAACTTCAATGTCCCTAAGCACTCACCGTCGTCCGAAGTCGAACATCAATCAGGATCAGGAGCTTGCATGCGTCGTGTTGGACAAAACTACATTAGTCCTGATATTGTGTGTTCTTGCGTTGGTCGCTCAGAGTCCGTGCATCACTCGACAGTTGACGAGAAAGATTCAGCAGAGTGCTTTGGCTCTTCCAGTCGTATTCTGCATGGTGTGCATCACCCTGCTAGGCATGCTTTTGCAAGGACGACACAACAAAACTGCAAGCGGCAAAGGAAAAACAAAGAAATAATCTCTAAAGTCTTCTCATGTTTAGCTCTGCATTTATTTTTTTTCATTGAAGGTTCATGCATTAGTCAAGTGAATCGTGCCCTTGGATCAACCACCCCGAGATCACTTTTTGTGACTGCATTTAACCCCACGCTCACACTTATCAAATCACGGGTGCACAGACTGCCTCCGCGCAGTTTTCTGAATTTGAAAGGGACATCATCTGCTTTATTGCTTTCTGCCAATTTTCAACATACCAATGAGGCATCATCACCCACCCAGGAGAATCTGAAACAAATTAATCCAGCGGCAACCCCCTCCGTATTCAGCGGTAGCGAATACTCATTTTTCGATGAAGCCACAATTTACGTCCGCGCCGGATCCGGTGGTCAAGGGAGCTCCACCTACAGAAAGGGAGTGAATAATCAAAATGGACCACCGGATGGGGGTAACGGGGGAAGAGGCGGTAGCGTCATCTTGCAATTGGACGAGAGTTTGAATACGTTAGCTGGGTTAGCGAGGTATGCTTGGAGGCCAAATTCATTTGGTGGCGGTGGAGGAGCCAAGAGGCGAGGCGATCGGGAGACAAACAGCAACAGAGTGCTGACGTTTCGTGCAGAGAATGGAGCAGATGGAGGGAGGCAGAATCGACAGGGGCGCAATGGGAAGGATGTAATTGTTCGCGTCCCTCCTGGGACTATTGTGCAAGAAGAATGTCTTTTGTACCCCGCTCATGCTCATCGTGACGAGATGGAAAACGATGGCACAGACAATACACACACATACACTGATCTAGGAACTGTAACACATGCAAATCCTATCCTGACAATCGCCACGGGTGGTCAAGGAGGAGAAGGATCTGCTCTGCACTCTTCTTTGCAGCGCGGAGTACGTCGTCCAAGATCTCCGCCGCAAGGGGGAGAACGCAAGCGAATAAAGTTGACTCTGAAGGTAGTGGCAGATGTGGCACTCGTGGCTGTCCCGAATGCAGGGAAGAGCACTTTGTTGAGTAAGGTCACTAGAGCCAAACCAAAAATTGCAGGTGATATTGAAGTCCTTTTGTTGAGTTTTTTTCGTCTTGAAAGTTCGGTTTTAGCTCACTTGCATGGCAAAACAAACAACTTTCGCTCCACCCTACTGCTTTGCAGATTACCCGTTTACCACTGTAGTTCCAAACCTTGGCGTTTGGGTTCCCAGCAAAGGCTTCGATTCACCTGATGATGGCGATCAATACGACGAAGATGAAAACGAAATGTTAGCCCCACGGAATAGCAAATCTCTCATTCTCTGTGATGTTCCAGGTCTCATTGCCGGCGCATCAGATGGTGTTGGACTCGGCCACGCATTTCTTCGCCATGTCGAACGGTGTCATGTAATCCTTCACTTACTAGATGCTACATCAGAGAACGTGCTCGAGGAGTATGCAATGATCAACAAAGAGTTGCTGAGGTATGGTACTGGGAAATTGGCACTCATGCCACAAGTTGTGGTGGTGAATAAAGTTGATGTGGCCTTTGGCGATTGTCGCGATGAAAAGGAAACGAGGAAGAAAGAGTTCGAACTACAGCTCAAAGTGAGTGAAACGTTGAATACGACCTTTGCCAAAACTGGAAATATCTATACTACTAATCATTATTCTTCATAAGAATTTGATACCACACAGTCGTATCCTGTGGATAAGCGCCAAAGAAGGAGAAGGCGTCGATGATTTGATGGAGAGGGTTGCAATGTTTGTGAAGAAGGTGAAAGAAGTGAGTGCTAGAGAAGAACGGGCAGAGAAGGCCGAAAATTGAGCGCATTTAGGTCGTTAAGTTTTACAGCCAGGGTGTCTTTGATGTTGATAGCATCACAAATGACTGGATCGAACAAGTAACCTTTTTGTCTCTTATTTCAATGAGCGAGTACCCACGTCTTGTATCGATTCAGTGATATCTTCTGCGTCTTCAATTTTATCGCTTCATATTTGGCTAACGAGTTAGCAGAAGCGTGCTCATGGAAGGCGACAATATGCTCACTAATAAAAATAAAGTACTTGCTCTTACCAAAAGAGTATCGCCTGCTGCATTCGTCGTTTTGTCTGGTTCTGAACCACCCCTGATACCAACAGCAACAACTGAGTGCTGAGATTTCCGGATATGGCTATTGTCGCTGCGTCGTAAGAAAAAGCGCGACAGGATACTATGGTACAACGGATTGCTTTGGGGGTAATGCTATCATCAATTGAAATCTTCCTTGTATGATATTATTGTTATAGAATAGAACTACACTGACGTTTGTGATGAAGCGAATCACACAGTCTGCCCATTGTGTCTTCAATAGGAAATTGACAGGATGCTGTTTGAGCCCCTCTTCATTTCTAATCTATGATCTGTTTAGTGAATGTAATGGAACAGAAGAAACCAGAAAAGATAAAAAATGGTTTAAAAGACTAGTGCAACTATAATGGTATGATTTTGATGATGTCGAGTCTGAGACATCTAGAGAAAGAGATTGTAGTTTGTTGTTGATTTTATTGTTCATTAGATTGAGTGGTTGTTTGATTGCCATAATCGCACATGTTGGAAAGGATGCTGGAATTAACTGCAATGAAACATGTTTAAAAAAGATTCTTTGCTACGTGGAATGACCCAACAGTACATTTTGTAACTGAATCGCAGAAGATCTGATCTTGATTGTAGTTGGAGTTGTATCCTTAATCAGTAGGATTGTATTTAATTCACCATTACTTGCCTCACACGAGCACGGTGCAATAGAGAAAAAATATTTGACTGCTACTTTTGTATTTCTGGCGATCATTGCACATTTTTTGTCAGTGTAGTTAGAGTTTGCAACAAGTCAGGTGCCAGTTGGCTTGAAAGTTGAAGTACCTCATGAAGCCTCTGTATCAAGTCAGTGGAGTAAGTTTGAACTGTGAACCATTTCCACCTTGCATGAGTGAATCCAGTTTGTTGACTACATTGAGGTTTTTTTATGGACTTGTTTGGTGCTGCTCCATTTCTCTGTTAAATTGGCCTTGCTCTCAAACAATCTCAATGATGAGGAGAAGCAGACTGGGGCAGCCAATTTCACATGGTTATGCTTCACATGTGATGACTATGAACCGTGGTGCGCAACTGTGGTGCGGTGGGTGCAAGGTGGCAACAGTGGTTTGATTTGTAGCTTTGCTTTTGGTTTGCTTTTAGTCGTAGACACCATATAATTTTTATTCTTGCACCAATTGACAGCTTTGGTTGTCAGCAACTTGTGAGGCTGCACAGAGGGACTAGATGGTATGATAGTTGCGCTGACATTTGAATGGTTCATGCGGTGATGTTCAAGAAAGTCTGGCATGACTAAGGTTTAATTATTGCATACGTCTAGAATTTTGCTAATGTCTAGAATTTCATCATTTAAACTTCTAGCAACATTCAAGACAAATGTCTATGATTTTGAAACAGGATGACTTTTTGTATCACCCATAAAAAATGAACCAATGCTCAGCAGGAGTCTGAAATCCCACAAAATTCTTAAATTACAAAATTTCAGACTTTTGCAGAATGAAAGTCATGTGTCTTAGATTCCGCAAAAGTCTACAATTCTGCAAAAGACTGGAATTTGCAGAATTAAAGACTTTTTGCATTGGAATCAGTACAATTTCTAAAGCAGAACCAAAAACATTTGGATAGAACTCTCAAGGACATGAGCACATGTGATTCTAGTATCACTGCAACCAATGGGTCAACACAAGAAGGGGGAAACTGCACTTCCAGTGTCTAGGCCACTTCATGTTTGTTATGACATTGGTACATAGAATAGAAAGTTAACATTTTTAGTATGATTTTAAAGTGTCATTATGCTTTCAATTTATGAAAAATATTAGATATGCTTTTAATTATGATAATTTGTAGTTTAAGCTCATTTCCCTTACCTTCAAAGCCTTCTTCATAGTATCCATTTGATTTTTAAGCTCTCAAGCAAGCATCAACTGCTGTTAAATGAATAGTTGCTTATTCAAAGATTTTACATGCATGAGAAATGGACAAAACTAAGAATGCATCATTATCAAGACAAAGAGTGCAAAGATTGTACTATTAAGAGTTGAAAGGGTATCTATGTAATACATCTTAGATTTTTTCCTTATTCAACAAAATACCCCCCCCCCCCTTTCCTCCAACATCACACACTAATCTCCTAAATCTTTTCCATCTTTTTATTTTCTTGGATATCACAGATTTCCTTTTGCACTTCATCCTGTTTCCATAAGTAAGATGTGCATAAAACATCCATTCCCCAACTATTGATAAATCCCTATAGAATACCATCCTGTCTTTCCACTGAATGCACCAAAACACAGCAATGATTGACGGCAATCTGTCCAATTGTTGATGTTTCTTGATGCTGTGTATGATTTTACACTGACTATGGGTGCTTGACAAATTAACTGCACAGTGTTATTATTGGGTAGACGTGATTGATTTATTGATTTTTCAGATCAACTTATTTCCTAGTTAGACTTGATATAGAAAGAATTGTTCTTTTAACACAAATATCAGTTGCATGTTATTTATGAGGTCCATGTGGAGGTCTAGTCAAAGTTGCAGATTCTGACCAAAGTTTTGGTGGAAGTATGAATCCATCAGAAAATACAGTCGATTTTGCCAGAACCATGATTACAGGCTTCCTGACCTAAGCCTCTAGGTGGATGAATTTGGGAGAAAAGGAATTGTCCTAGATACAGAAGTAGAAACAACTTCCTGATGATTGGAAATTAATTTTAATGAGGTATTTTCAACAAATTCAAAATGAGGATTGCCATTTGGTGATCCTCCTGCTTTTATCATATAAAATTCGAATCAGTATGTAGCAATTGGTATGTTTGTGTTAATGACATAGTGATGGTTCTGTAGGGTCTACACATCCTTCTGGTATGATCTTTAAGAGACTTAAAGATCATTTGTAGTCTTCTACACAGTTCTAGCATGTTTTGACAAGATCAAATCTTTTGAAGATGTGGATCTCTGTAAAAGGGATCTTTTACTGGTTCGTAAATTTTTAGCAAATGGGATTTACGCTAAATGAAATTTTGGTACCCTAACATACCCATACTTAGGCATCATTGGCCTCGAGGTCCTGAGAGCATCCATAGCTCATGTTACCTTCTAGTGTCCAAATTAAGGGCCATATTATGGGCTTATGCCTTCTTAAAGGATATGTAGATACTTGGCTCATGTAAGAAAGAATGGGTTCGCAGTCCTCAATCATTTGGTGCAGAATAAATGTTACAGGCCCACATGCAATACAACATCTGGAGCTCAGTATCTACTGGACAAGTATTGGTCACCTCTATCATGGTTTCGTGTCCTTCACCCCTGTAAGTGAAACTCCATTGGATGGAACAACTGATGATTTCACTAATAAAATGGTTATAAATCAAAGAAGTAATGGGTTCATCTGGATAACAATTTTGATTTCACTTTTTTTGAGACTGGGCATTCTTGGCTATTTGAACTTCACGTCAACGCTACTTTGGCTTCAGGAGGTTTTGCCAGTTCTTTCATGATATAGATTATCAGTTTTGTACAATTTATAAGGTCTTGCTTAAAATCAGATGATTCATTAAAAACATGATCCTATGATATTTCCCAATGCTCATGGCCAAAATTGAGTGGGATCATGATCATTGATGAAAAGTTAGAACAGTCTTCACCTAAATAGCCTTCCAAAAGTCATTTTGCATTGTGTTCAGAAAGCTTCTGGGTGGAACACTCATATAAAAGTCTGAAATAGAGTTCTTGAAAAGTGGGAAATGTGTCCATAAAGGGATTGATGATTCTCTTCTGCTTTTTGAATGAAGAGTCCAGAGATCAATTTGTGTTGTTGAAATCACTAATTGTCAATTGTCTCAATTCTCATCTTTTGCAATCAGTCATTATATTTCTAATCAAGAGGATCATCATTTTTGAGCCTCACTCCCCTATCAATTTGTAGTTAACACTGGTAAATAACCTTGGTCATTGCTTTATCCTTTTTAGTCACAGTTCCTGTTTCGGCAAACCTCATAAACCATAAAAGATCAAACCAGGAGAAGACACTGGCATGTCTTAAGAGTAGTCCAAATTTCAAATAGAACAATTTTATTGCATTCATGTCAAAAGCCTTGCTTTATTTTGTTTTTTAATTATACTTTTGTTTTGATGCTCAGGATCATACTTTTGCACAGGAACAAGATACATGTGGGGCGTCATTCTGGCTCTATGAAGAATTTGATTCATTTTGGCACCTATTTCTATTTGGGCCAATGGTGGCAAAATGATGAGCTAATATTCCCTTCAATAATTTATGTATATTGATAAGATGTCAATCAAATGTACTTAGCAAGTTGATGTTAGAACAAGATCATTTTGATCTCAGTGTGAAGTAGTGGATTCATCAATTGTAATTCAACTTTTACCAATAGTCCAATCTTGATACATTTATTCCCATAATACTTCAATTATGTAACCCCCTTCAGTCAGCTGTTAATTATTGCCAACAGCATTCTGTAAGATGAAAGGCATGAAGTATATCAAAGGAGTGTATGCAACTGATCAGAACCAAAGATAGAAGCAAACATGATTGGTGGGTGGCAGTTGTTTTTGATCACATCACATGTCTTTGTTCCATGGTTAATTATTACAAACAGCGTTCTGTAAGACTGACAGAAGAGAAAAACACAACTGGGGGGTTGAAAATTGTTTGACAGTGCCACTGATCTGAATAATTGTTTGATAAAGCTAGTGATTGGAACCAAAGGCCACAGAAAATATGATTAGGGGGGATGGAATAATTGTTTGGCAATGCCACAGATCAGAGCGATTGTTTTGTTTGGCAATGCTACTGATCAATCGTCCAAAAGCAGAGCTGATCAAAACCAAAGGCCCAAGCAAATATGATGCAGGATGGGTTGATGACAGAGCAAACACAACCCAGGGGAGGGAAACACATCTGAAAATTCCATAGTTATATCTGGACATGAGTTAAACTTATTTTTTATTGAAAGTAAAAATACAGGATAGGTGTTGGCTAAGTTTCACTTTACTTTTCTTACTGGTTACTGAAATGGGTCAGTAATCAAGTAATCTCAGTAACGAAAAAAGTAATAAAGTAAACTGTCGATCAGTTTACTGTAGGCCCATCAGGTTTCTATGTGACACTCCCACTGCTCCTCCAGGACAGTAACTTACTGTGTTTGACAGTAATTTCAGTAACATTAGTAATAGGTGCATATAGATGATTTGCATGCATGTAATGTCATAACCATTAGGATTAAACATATAATTCCCCATGTGACCTTTCTATCTAGTATCCTCATCATCTGAGCTCTCATCTGCCTGTTCATCTGCTGGCTGCTTCCCCCCACCATTGTCTTCTTCCCCATCCTTCTTCACAATCTTCAACTCATGGTCTGGATATTTGGCATAGTAATCAATAACCATCTCATAGAAGTCCCAATACCTCTCAAATTTATCATACAGCAACTCTGATTGACATTCCAAATTTAACACTGGATCAAATCCTTGATATGTTCCCAAGACTGTGTAGAAATATCCCAAACCATTCCCTGCCTTCTGTGTTGTCGTCTTGAGAGGTCCTTTCTTCACACACTTAGTAAGCACAGCACAATCTATCTCACGGAACTTCCCAGTACGATCATGATCCTCATCGTAAAACCCTAACCCCTCATACTTTGCTGACACCCTAGCTGCATGAACATCATCCCCTTTGCTACCAAACTGACAATCCTCCCAATCTTCGAGGTAGGCATGGAATACTCTCTTGGGCTCAATTATAAGTTCATCTGAAATGTTCCCCTGGCAGTACTCATCTAGCTTGCAATATTCAAAGTCCTCATCAGTCCACAACACACCTGCACGCTGTGCCTGAATTCGCTGTGTTTGGTTCCTCTCCCTTGCAAAAGCTGCGCAAATTACGGACTGCTTCTTGGTTTTTTCAGCCCCTAAGTTGGTGCGCTTACCAGTCTTCTGCATCTTCATGGCCTTCCAATGTCGCTCGGCTTGGCCACAACCTAAAACAAGAGAGCAGCTAAGACATGCACAAAGTCCAAATACCTCAGTAGCAGGAACAGAATACCTCTTGTGCCACTCATAGGACACCGTTTTAGGATCACCGGCAGTGATCCATATGCTCGCACGGCTGAAGAATCCCCGTCTCTTCACGTAGTCCTCTCTCTCTTCCCAGAATTTATCAACCAACTTTGCCAATGTCACGTTGGGGTCTTCTCCACTGAGTAGTGTCCTTGGTAGTATTACTCTTTTGATGAATTCTTCGACAGCAATGTGATTAAATGCATCCTTGTTTGCTTCGGAATGAGCAATAATGGTTGGGTTAGGCGAACACAAGTAAGCAACACGGGCCCCATTAGTTAACAATCGGGGCTTGTAATGCTCCCAGACAGCAGTAGCACGGGAAACCGTCTTCTGTTTCAAATCCGTAGGTTCCTCAATTTGGCAAGAGACCTCATTTTCATCATACTCATCACCTACTTCAAACTCATCTCCTTCCTCGTCCTCTTCTTCTGATTCATCAAGTTCTTCCAAAAACTCAGGGTCCTCTTCATTGCCTTCGTTGCCTTTGTCATCAGAGGAACTCTTTGCACGCTGATCCATCTTGTTCTCTTTGTTAAACTCTGAAAAAATGGAATAAATAATAAGACACCATAGGTTGACATACAACATTAGAAACAACATTCTCACGGTTAAGCCACTCCTTATCCGCCTTTGACAGCTTCAATTTTGACAACTCCATATGGGGCATCTTTGAATCCTCAAACATACTCATGGCATGTTCTATTCCTGGCTCAAGCAATCTGTCTGCCTGAGCTACATAGTAATACAGCTTATCCATTCCGCCCACCATGGTGTCTGCTATGCGCAATATCCGATAGACAGGATAAACCGCCTGGATAATAGCAAAGAGACACTTCCAAAATTGAGTGGAATTGAAAATGTCAGCAAGAAATCCAAACTTCTTGTAATCTACAAATACCGGGTCCCTTGTGCAAGCCTGCAATGTAGTCTTAAGCCTGAAGACACGGAGGAATTGTAACACCTCACCAGCCATTCTACATTCTGATGGGCGTAGAAGATTTATTGCCCTGCCATTGTTGTGCAGCTTTGATTGCTTCACCCAGACAGACCGCGGGCCATGCATCGTAGAGCCAAATACCTCACGTGTCTATTAAGTGGATTGTTAGTTGTGAAAGTCAAAACAAGAAATAGAGCAACAAATGCGAGTCACTCACCACCTTGCACAACTTCCCATATTCTCGGAGACAGGGCAACAACATTAACTTTTCAACAATCAGAGACACAACATGTTCCGCTCCATGTTCAACAATGGCACAAGGATAATGCTGAGCAATAATTGATCCGGCCTTTTGCACATTAGATGCTCCATCAAACATGATTTGAGTCACACTACCTTTCTTGATGTTGTCTAATTTGCGGAGAACTTGCAGCATCTCCTGGGCAATGAACTTAGCATCCTTCTTCCCCCCCTCACTCATGTGCAATGTACAGTCTATCACATCAAGAACACAGGCTGGATTGCCGGGGGAGCAAGCTAACACATTGATCAATGGTGTTGTCTTGATTGTAGCACCATCCCCATACACTGAAATGCTATATAAGTCAGGCTCCTCAAAAAGCTTGCCGGCCTCTTCATGGTAATAGCTCTCGAAAGTGGCTTCAAGAAGTTTCCCACTTACCATATTCCTGCCTGGTGGTTTATAATCAGCACCACACTGTTGGACTGCACGAGTGTACCTGCGGAAAAGGATACATTCTCCGATTCTGAAGGAGAGTGAATTTGCCAATGTGAAATGAGCAAAGGCAACATTGGCAGCCCTCACAGCATCGGGACTGCTGCGGTATCCAGCATAGTTGTGGAACTGATTGGAAAGTGTTGTTTGGATGGTTTCTTTTTGCTTCTTATTGCCAGTAGAGCGAGATGATGATGCTGTATTCACACTGTTGGTGATGGGAGAATTAACGATCAAATCAATGGCAGTGTCAGCTGTACGTTTCAGACCTCTTTTCATCAAAGCTGTGAATGTGCGGTTGTCAGTGGTATCAAGGCTGGAATGCATTTTGGCAATAGAATGTGCTTTGAAAGCTTTTGAGTCATACTTAGACCTGTAGAAATTGAGGTAGGCTTCCCTGTAGCGAGGAGTTATGGTCCCGCTGCAGGTCTTGATGTCCTTTACAATTCCAACAACATGTCCAAGGGCCTTAGTGGCGTTGTGCTCAAACCACTCTTGCCCGCAGTGGCCACATTGCCACTTCTTCCTGCCTGTTATGTCATCCTGAAACTTGATCATCATGTCTGAATCCCAAATGGAATTCAAGACTAGTGGTGCTAGTTGAATCTCTGGAGGAGGTGGCATCTCGGCCTGTTCGAAGAGTTCATCAAGCGGCCTTGGAGTTACATCATCAGGGATGTCATCGTCAGTTGGCAAAACCATAATGGAACCCTTTTATGGCAACAGCAAAGGGTAATATGGTATTGTGTCAGCTTCCAATTAAATAGTTTAAAACCAACAATAAAAAGGGTGAATCTTTTGTCCCAGGAAGACTTACTGGTCGCCGGAGGGCTCAAACGGATGGTACTGTCCCTGTTCGAGTTGTGGGTGGGGTCAGATTGGTTGTAGATGGTCTGTGGGCCAAGNTCCCTGTTCGAGTTGTGGGTGGGGTCAGATTGGTTGTAGATGGTCTGTGGGCCAACTGGGTGAAGTTTTTTTCCGCTGTGGTCCTTTGCTGGTTGCTTCTTGAGAGAGTAAAGAGTTTTACATTTCACCATCATTTACTCTGAGCTGCATGGTAAATTGTCATAGTAACGTGAATTGTGTCTCTAGTGTTCACCATTTTATTTTAACATTGGCATCATAATCAAAGCAAAATGAGATGTGTGTAAATGAGACGCTGTGCACAATGTCGCACTAGTGATCTACAACTCTTCCCAGTTTTTAATTCCCATTCAACAACAGATCTCCCTTCTGAATCATCTCCCTATAACTGGCAATCTTCCAATCAGGACGATTTGTTTCCACAATGCCCCCCACGTTGTCAATCTTGGCAGTCAATTGGCCAGAGGCGATGAAACGACTGAGCTGCAAATCTAAAAACTCGATGACTCCAAAAGACGCCGCCATACTTTTGAGGGTGACGGATTGGTAGGAGTCTAGGAATTGCCGGAAGCCAAGTAAGTGTAGTTCACGAATGATGTAGCCTGCATGGGTTTGGAGGTATCGGTTGGCAATGAGGTGATGATTGAGAGCAACGAGACCGTGCAGGAATTGCGTGTAGTCACAATCGTATAGGGTGTTGGCAAGTTTGAGCTGTTCGGGTTTGGGCAAATTGGAGACATGAGTGTGGGAACAAAATAAAAGGTCAATGTATCACGAAGAAACAGACTTCGAACTTACCACCGCAGGAATATCGTCTGCAACCTGCAATATCTCGCTTCCATCAATGATACTCTTTTTCAACTCTGTCCTTGGCAAATGCAACAAACTCGTCACAACCGCATACGTCATAAACTCAGGATAATTGCAAAGCTCTGTGCAAGAAAAGGTGGCGATGCCATTGACGAGAAGTTTAGATGCCGATTGCAGGTCGCGGACGAGGAGGTAAGAGATGGCTTTGTAGGCTTTGAGTCGGTTGCGGCGGTCCCAGTCTCCGCCTTTTTTGATGACTTTGGAGGCCTGATCCAATGTGGCGTTTGTAATGAAAAGAGATGGTCGAAGGATGTGTGGCAATGTGCTGCATGCGATCACGGTTGAGCCACATCAAGAATTTGAGGCCAGCAGCTGGTCAGCTCGTGCGTGAGCTTGCTGGTGGCCAGACCGCGCTTGCTAATTACTTGGGCGCGATACCAAGCTAAATGAATCAGTTACTGCACTACATTGTCCATTACTGAAAAATGAACTTTACACACCCTCACAGTAAAGTGTAGTAAAGACAGTATCCGACAGTAACAGAAATGACCAAAATAGACGGGATTTTTTCAGTAATTTACTTTACTGAGTAAATTACTCAGTAAAGTGAAACTTAGGTCATAGACAATGTATGGACTATGTGGATAGTGACAAAACCAGGTCCTGTTAAATAATGACACTACTGTGGCTGATGTTTTATCAAAGTAAGCTTCCTTTTGTGTGTATGTGTGATTAGGCCCTTTTGCCCCTGCATACCTGTGGGAATATCATACTCATTTAGCTGTGATACCAGTAGCTTGACAATTTCAAACCAACTAGTTGCTAGATCTATCATGGCACACATATAAAGTCAATGTGTGTCCCATCTTTGCCATTGAGGGTGTATGGCCCAATGAGGTCCACACATACTCCCTCCCAAGGGTTGGTGATAGCTAGCTTATTAGGTAGTTTGCCATACTTATACTTTCATCTCTTGTTCACCTGGCAACTGTGACATTTTTTGACATTTAATCAGATGGTATGTTGCATACCCTTCCAATACATTGCACTGCAATAAAGTTCTTTGAAAGACATTGATCCTGGATGCTGTAAGTAGTAATGATACCAAGCAACTGCTTGATTTTGGCCTTAGGAATGATGAGCTTGCCATCCTTGCAGAGACTGTGATGTTCTCAACTAGCTTGGTGGAAAAACCATCCTGTGTGGTCAGTGCTACTAGTTGTGTGTCTTTTGACTGCAATTCGCCTATCTCCCTGGTTGTAAGAGGATAGATGGAGTTTTCTTTGATGGGATTGGCAAACACAATGTTCATGGATTCTGTGTAGTTTGCCTGGGATGCACCAGTCTCTTTTGCTGTTTCA
>JALLPD010003463.1:0-10207 GCA_036940065.1 Cyclotella cf. meneghiniana
CAGCATATAATAGAAATCACTAACATAATGTCACATCTCAAAGAAAACACATGGTAAGGCATCATCATGGTACCTCTCCTTCTCATGATAGTTCTTGCTCTAATCATAATTTTCATCCAGATGCAATGTATAGTACCTCCACCCTTCGCCATCCCCCCTATTCCTTTCAGTTTCACTCCCAGGCTTCTTAAAAACCACAAAATCTTCCATTGCTGTATGCATCTGTCTTCAAATCCACATCAATCCACTTCAATACCTCCTAATTTGCTGACATCCAAGAAACACAATTAACATCCCCCAAACTGTCAAACTGAACCTCCTGCCAAGGCACCAAACCTTAGCTTCAACCAAGCTATACCTCTCATGCCACTCATGGACAATGAACTCTTCATTCCAAACAATGATTCATTGATGAGATGATGTAAAGGGCCCAGGCAATTCTGAAAGTCATGCAACCCAGAAATGTGTCAACTTCAAGGAATTCCATCTCAGTTCTCAGTTCTGTCCACTACATCAACTGCAACCATAAGCTTCTTTATCAACATTTTACAGGCTGGCCAATTTTCTAGATCACAGTTGGCTGGATTCTTTGCATGCACAAGGTGTGGACACAATAGATAGGGGACACTAACATGATCAGGCAACAACATAGGTTGGTATTGCATGTAGTGGCATTTTGACCAATATTTTAACTTTGCCAAATCTTCCAATTGCTCTTCTTTTTGTGCACTAACTTCATTTGATTCCTCCTCTTGTTTGGAGGTAGAATCCTCCTCTGAACCTGAATGCGAGCTTGAATGTGAGCCTGCAAAATCCTACCATTGTTGTGAACCTGTGATGTCCTCTTGAACACTGCATGGGGAGCATGATGGGTTGATCTAAATACATTTCTGAGCTGTTGTATTCAATAGATAAAATGGTCATTAATACTAACAATGCATCAAAAATAGAAGACTAAGAATATTACTCACCAACTTAGCAAACTGGTACATCTCTTGCATAAGTTTGACAGCCATGACATTCCCAAACTTGAGTTAGGGTGTGTTCTCTATTCCAATAATGGCAGTGTATTTAGGGAAATGTTGTTTCTTTTGAACCTTTTTTGCTCCATCAGATGCAATTAAATGAAAGAAAGTCTTCTCTGGATCAATCTGCCGCATTTGAGGCAGAATCTGCAGGCAAATAAAATTGGCATCCTTCTTGTTTTGCTCGCAAGATGATCAGTGCAATCAACAAAATCAAGAACACAACTTGGATTACCAGCCAAACATGCAAGGATGTTCATCCTAGGAACCTTGATAATTATATGTAATCTCCAAGTATTCCAACAAATAGTGTCAACATTTATCAAGAGCATGTTCAGTTGATAATATTGGTAGGCTACATAAGAGGCCTCAAGAAGGCCTCCGCTCATTGCCTATCAGCTTGGCGGCATGTAAGTGTTATTTGTATTGAAAGGATAATATTTTTTTTTGAAAAGAGTAGATTCAGTAAGGGAAATGGGTAAGGCATGATGTAAAGATTGATCACAAGGGCAAAGTTCCTCTCTACCATGGGGTTATTCTTTCCCAAAGAAGTTACAAGAAGAGACAGATGGTTTGATTTCTTTGAGGAGTCAACCTTAAAGTTTGATCAAAATAGCAACTTTTTTAGAGAATTGGATTGGGAAAAGGAGGAAACAGTTGGATTCTTGTCAAGATTGGATGTAAAAAAACCACAGTGACACTCTCCCAAGGTTTTCAAGCAGCAAGTGTGGCACCTTCTGCTATCAATAGACAGAATAATGAACAATATCCCTTTCCTCTGTACAAATAGCCAGGTTTCATTTGTGAATGTCTTTCTCAAGCTTCTTCATTTTCTTCTGGACAGCAAACCATGCAAAAATAACCTTCCACCTTGGAGGAATCCTCTTGCAACTAGAAACATCTGCATGGTGCCAAGCCTTGGTGTGGTTCCATTTTGACTGCTCAACCCCACAAAAATGGATTTCCACATCTTTCAACCGTCATTGTCAATCTTCTCAAATTTGTTGGTTACCCAGACATGCTTGATACATGTAGGAAGAGTGTAAGCACTAGATTCTGAGTCAAAGGACAAAGCTGGGCAAGGTATAACAAGATCTTCCTCATCTTCCTGAACAACTTTGTAGTTATCCTCATCTAACATGATTTCTTCTGTTTATTGTGAAGAAGTGGCAGTGCTCTCTAAATGTGTCTGGGGTTCTGAAACATCATGAACCCCATGGAGGTGATGAAACAATTCAGCTGGAAATAACCCAACAAATACGCTCACAAACTCAAGTAAAAAAGGGGGAAGCAAATTGTTTCTTACTGTCTTTTTGCTGTGGCTCCTTGTGTTTGTTGTAAAGAAGGGAGTGGAGGTGGTGGTGCTGTCAAAATTTGTCTGGTGGTTGAGGTATCATGAATTCCATTGAGGTGAAGCAACAAGTCAATGGGAAAAATCCAGTAAATTTGCTCACAAACTGTAGTGAAAAAAAAGAGGAAAGAAATTGTGTCTTACCACCCTTTCATGATCATTTCTTTCCGTTGTTGTAAGGAAGGGAGTGGAAGTGGGAGTGCTGTCTAAATGTGCCTAGGGGCTGAGATATCAGAGCCACATGGATGTGATGCAATCCTTTAATTGGAAATAATCCAATAAATTTGCTCACAAACTGTAGTGGAAAAAGGGGGGCAGAAGTCATTTTTTACCTTCCTTTTGTGTTGGCTGCTTATTTTTGTTGTACAGAAGGGAGTGGAAGTGACAGGGCTTCTAAATGTGTCTGAGGACTGAAATATCATGAGCACCATGGATGTGATGCAACAGCTCATTGGAATAATCAAATAAATTAGCTCACAAACTAGAAGAAATGGGGAAGGAAAGTGGTTCCTGCCTACTTTTTGAGGTGGCTGCTTGTGTTTGTTGTTAAAGGGAGTGGAAGCAGTGGTGCCATCTAAAAGTGGCTGGGGACTGAGGCACCATGAACCCCTAAGAGGCATTGTAGCAGTTCAATTGGAAAAATCCAATAAATTAGCTCACACACTGTTGTGGAGAAAGGATAAGAAAATTTTTTTGTACCTTCCTTTCATGGTGGCTTCTTGTGATTGTCATAAAGAAAGGGGGAGTGATAGAGAGGCATAATTCTATCTGTGTTTGTCCTCTTTTGGCATTTTTCCATCTATAATTGTGCTAAACTTTATCTGTAGACTGCAGTCTTGGCATCATAAGTTTATGGTTTTATAACCAAGGAAAATATCTGTTTCGTTTCTGTTCTTTTTCAACATATTCATTATGATGACACTAAACATCAGAACATGATCTGCTGTTGAAGTAAAATCTGCTAGTGTTTATGTTTACTAAAGTTCTGTTAATGTATAATTACTCAACTCCCATGCTTAATAACTATCATGCCACTGAATATTCAGGTCACCATACTTCTTTACTTCTCTTAACCTCTCTATGTAGGTACAGAAATTGTGATGAAAGCCTCAAAATGACTCAATCATGCCTGTTGGGTCCCTAGCAGTGACAGGCTAGCTAGATGATTAAGTGAGAGCACATCATAATCTTCCGTAGAGAGAGGGGGATTTTTGAGTCGTCTTGGTGGATATTTTGTGTGACAGCCGGATGTCTCATTATATTTTATATTTTGTTAGCAACATTTTGGTAGATATGCTGTCACATAAGTGGTGGAATGATGTTAACAAGGCTATTAATATTTGTCGTGAGCATCAAACCATGATCCAACTGTTCTCAATCTACCACACCTAGTTCTCAAAACAGTGGGTGTACAACTGCGATAACTCTACCTTGAATGCTGTTAAGTTGTGCCCTTCCTCCTTCATCAATAATTGCTGAGCAAAAGTATTTGCAAACAATTTTATGCCTCAATGGGACATCCAAATATTTGCTTGTCAGAGTAATTTAATGGCAAGTGAATCCCAAAGCTGTGGAGACTTGATCATCTTATGTTGATGGGTAGTGAATGTCATGTGGTAGAAGAATGCTGGCAGAAGCAAATTTATAATGAAATGGAGATGAAATGGCTTGTCATCTAACAAAACAATTTTTATGGGAAGGAAAAGCTGATGGTGCATGAGGAGATAAGCTTGATGCGACTCCAGACAAACACGTGTTTGAAACAAGTTGACTTTAGGTATTGATATGCATCACAAACACCCAGTGAGAAGATGAAGATAACGTGTCGACAATACCGCGACATTATGTCTATTCGAATACTTTACCTTTCAGTATCTGCATGGTTCATCAAGTCAGTTGTCTTCCTCTGTAGCTTTGCACTTGTTCCATTATCAATCTCAATTTCTCAGCCTCCTTCACAGGATTTCCATCACAAAAAATAGATCAAAAGATTCAGGGTAAATGCAGAGGTAAAGCATGAGTGGATGTTAGAAGTTTTTTATGTCCGCTGGCACGTCTGCGGTTTAATATTCTTTATTTGTTTTAGCACAAAAATGTATGCCAGAGTTTACAATTAGTTTCATAGTCAATTAACTTCTATTTAGTACCCACAATTTTGGATAGCTATTCTGATTAAGCTAGGAACTAGGGAACTTCTAGCTGTGGAGATTAAGTTAGGAACTAGGGAACTTCTAGCAGTTGAAAACACAAACTTCATCCTTGATTTATCCACATTTGCTCTCGTTTTAACCTTTCTTCCTTGAGTTGTACTTGTTGTTATATTTCTGCAATTTCTTTCTTTGTGCGTGAAAAATTGCTCAACCCTAGCTCTGTTGACACACTAGGTGAGATGTGCAGTTGGTAAAATGTGCAAAAGAAAGTCCTGGTCACATTATTTGTTCATGTAATGAAGAGCCTGCCAGTGAATCGTGTATCATAGAGGTGTCATATTGAGTGATACTGCTTTCCTGATTTTTCATTGATGGATCGTTTGGGTGGTGAAACGCAGCCTCATAAGGTGAAGATATAGACTCAGAATGATGGTCAATCTCTTCATGCGCAATCAAAGGGTGTGATTATTATTCTTGATTTCATGACTCATGCATCATTGGAAAAATTTACGCGAATAACGTCTGTCTCGTCTCCAGGTAATTCAAAGATTTTGTCGTCATAAATTGAGTTTGACTCCATGCTTTTCCCCCATCCCCATGTAAACTCGAGTTTTTCCTCAGATCCATCTCCCAAAAAATCAAATGCTCGTTCGTTGAATCTAGCCAATCCATCTTCTACATCTGGATTTGTGAGTAATACATCGGTGCTTTGTTCAATGACATTAATGTGAATGAGAAGCCAATATAACGAGGGAAGCACTCTTGTGAAACCGCCATCGTAATGGATTAAGACGACAGTCGGACTGAGAGAATGCGGTCTCTGAATCGTGGAAAAAGTGGCGCTTGCATCTGATGTGAAGGGCAGAATTTGCAGGTGGGACAGACGGAGGGGATCTGCGAGGAACGATTGTTCATGAGAGGAAGAGGACAGATGATATTTTGGCTTTTGGTTCACCATGACAAATCGTGCAAACAACCACAGATAAATGTCTTTTTCCCACTCATCAGAGTGACAAATTTGCTTTTGATTGATATGTTCACTCAAATGATCCCAACATGGATGTGCTGAATGCCCATCCGCCGGTTTGATTTAGAAGAGTGCAAATTGATGTCGCGTTGTTGTCCGCGAATGCGGCATCTTCGTTGCATCGACATTCGAGCGGTTGAGCACAACGTCCAAGCGCATCCCCATGAGCCTCCCGTGCAGGTGGTCACATCGATTGTTCGAGAAAGATGATGATGCCATGGGTGACACGACTCTTAATGGAAGTCCATCGTTATCATTCTGTCCTGTGCCAAAGGTGATGTGCGACTCGCTGTCCGATGAACCCAAGGGGGAAGGGATTGTGTCCGCCGCAGTGGGGGTAATGGCGAGAGGCGGGACGATGTTCCGTACGGCGATGGACGTTGGGAGAGGAGCTTTCTTCGTCGGTGGTGGCATCATACATGGCATGAAGTTGACGTCATTGGTCCAACGGGGTCTCGGGCAAGGAAAGTGCAGCGGTGTTAGGAAAGCCCTGTGTCTATGCTTTACCAAGTGATATGCTAGTTTTATGTATCTCTATAGAGAGATAGTGATAAGCACAATTTTCTACATATATGTTAATGATTTGAGGGCATTGTCCAACTGACATTTAGAGACCTCTTCTTATACTTAATTGGTGCCAGTCATATTTACAGGAATGATCGGGGTCATCCCATCACCATGATAAAACCACCAATCGAATGTTGTATGTCTGGGGACAACTGGGTAGGTCGAACCAGAAGAAGTCTTGTTTAAGCCATTAGAACGCCACTTGATTGCAACTACTTCTGCTGAACGAGTCCACAAAGCACGCTGTACCAGATTAATTAAAGGACGAAATTTTCTCTTCCAACACTCTTGACACAACACGTGTAGCACCTGCTTAGCCCAAATCATGGTGCTGTCTCATGCAACGTGAATAGGAAATCATACATCTCATCTTTGTCATCATTACCCCATTTTAATTTCTCTGAGGGTGACATAACATCAGGATCAGCTAGCAATCCTTCTGTGAGAACATCGGGATGGCACTCAACCGACAACTGTCGTTGTCTTGTCACTATGTACTTTGTAGAAGCATTCTCTTTTGACTTGATCTCTGAACAAGTCGAATATTGACTCAATGACACATTAAGTAACGATGCATTTACATCCTTGCAATTTAGAGCTGCATTCTTCACAGACGGAATGGAGTAGTACATGAATGGGTCGTTTCTCTTGAGTGCTGCCAGATCAGAAGAGGTGAGATCGGTAATATTTAATTCTTGAGGTGCTGCCTCATTCGAGAACGTTGGTACTATCCAATCTGCAGTAGGGAATACTTTAGAGAGAACACTTTCGTTGGAAGAGATAGTATGAAACATGCTGAACAGGATAGCAATGTGCAGAGATGATTGGTGCTTGTCCTTTCTATAGATATAAAATAATTATGTGAGGGAGAAACTGCTGAAATGATATATTCCACGAACAGGGGGACAATGTGTAATTACGATACCACAGTCCACGATGACGGAAAAAATACGCCACTAAGACAACTCCATCTACTGCTCATAAGATATACGACAAAAGCACGACAATAATAATTCGAGGACACATCAGACTCCCTGTAGGGAGAACTCGTTCTAAGCGTCACAGGAGAAGATAACGAAGAACGTTGAATGTGCGCATGACGAGTCGAATTTTGATCGTGTAACCTGAGATGCACCTGTTAACCAACACGTCAAAAAATAAGCTGAACGTAAAATCGCGTGGGTAAAAGTATTGTCATTCCCGAATCGATTCTTTTGACTCACAATACATGAAAGCTTCAATGTATGTTATTACGCCGTCACGAGGTCATTCTTTATTGCGGTGGTATTAATAGCCTTACCAGTTATAATTGTTTTATTGGCAAAAAAATTTAATATCCACCCCGACCACCGAAGCGGGATTTAAATTATACGAATACTATTCAATGTCAAGTCGTACATTGGACTCGGATCACGTTTACAGATGCCGCATGGGTTGTATTCTAACAAAATTCCTGAAGTGACTGGATCAGTGACTAAAAATATCCGACTAGTTTACCCAAAACATCATCATCGGGGAAGGGGAGAAAAATCTATCCCACCTTCAGATCCACCCGCACGAGGTACAATACCAATATATGGTAACGTGTCATAAGTGTGGTTAAGACATCATGGTGCAACATCTTTGTTTTTGCACTCATGTTGCATGCGTCAAATACATTTAGTCGTAATCTGTTGAAATCGTATGTGACCACAGTACAGGTACCCACATACCACTGGGCACTACCGGAACATTGAAACAGTTGTTGTAACTTTGCGGTGAGAATTTCCCGCCATTTTGTGTGATTGAGAGAATGCTAAGGAGTTATTCATGACAGTGACTGACTGTGAACAAATAATAAGACAGGGCATTAAGGAACACATCCTGTTCGTCGTCTGTCAGAATGTACGAAAAAGTGGTCAATTTTGGCCAACCTCTCCATATTACCTTATGCACATCATAATAAAATGTAGATTGGCAGAGCGATATAATGGTTCTATCGTATCCATGAACGCCAATCAGAACGGTACAGTAATTTGTTATCTTGTTCAAGATCAAGGAATATCATGAAAAGGTTTTATGATATTCCTTGATCTCCCTGCATGTAAAATATAGTACCCCTCTGTACATGCAGTGCCATCTATGTGCCAGCATCCCCCCCCTCATGTCACCAAAAATATTAACTGTCAACACCCTCGGAGTCGCGACCGCATCCAATATTGCCCCCTCCTCCATCTTTGCCGTCACCAACTCTATGGCTACCCCTCCCCTAATTATCATGCTCCTGATACTGCACAACCCACAATTGTGCGCACCAATTGATTGCGCTGCCTACGATGGCATTGCCTGTGATGGCGCGCAAGAAGATGGTGCAGTCTGGCACTGCCTCTGATGGTGCTGCCTTCAATGGCACCAACTGCAATGGCAACGCTCACCATGGCGCAGCCCACCATGGCGCCACCTAAAATGGTGCCGCCTAAAATGGCGCCGCCTGAAATGGTGCCGTCTACAGTGGCACTGCCTACGACAGCACCACCACCAGTGGCGCAGCCTTCGATTATGCCTCCGAAGACAGCGCCATCTACGTAGTTGCTCTTCCCCAGCTGCTCCTCCCTCAGCCAACACTCCAACCTAAAGGGATCTTCCTTTTTGGAAAAACAAAAAATAAATTGCAGGTTTGTATTTGTTTGATCTTTTCTCCTTCCCCAGCCTTCATCACTTAAAAAAATGGCTCACACATTGTTTTCTTCCTTTTTGTCATGGGCTGGTAAGTTTTTTACTGCCCTTTTTCTTTTGACCATTTTTATAGNTTTGTCATGGGCTGGTAAGTTTTTTACTGCCCTTTTTCTTTTGACCATTTTTATAGTTTTTGAAACATGTGCTTTCACTTTGAATTTTGTCCTTTCTCATTTCTCAGTGGTCTGAAAGACAGGGGGGGCAATGACACAACAAACCATTTCACAATATTTTCTGTGGTTGGAGGTAGGATCTGCACTTGGGGGTGGGATCTGCACTTGGGGGTGGGATCTATGCTGGGGGTTGGATCAGTGTTCTGTTTTTTGTTTGTGTTAGCATGCCACTAGAAGTAGTAAAAGTATAGCTTGTTCTTGTTCATATTTGTAGAGGAGAAAGTGAAGAAAAAGAAATGTACGTATCTATAGATATTTTTTATCATGGGCAAAATTATACCTTTATCTTGATAGCAATGTCTAAGTGTATTGTACGCAATGATTACATCACTACAGGTGATTCCATCATAAAATCCATTTATGATATTGATGTGCGTGTATCAACAGCTTTAAAAAATCATAACAAATCCCAGAATTTCCACATGGTCATCATAAAATTTTTTATGATTTTGCCAAATCTGTAAATAATGCCTGCTGTTGCAACAGCGCGCTTATGAAGCAGTGGTGAGAAAGATCAAGAAATATCATAAAAAGGTTTTATGATATTACTTGATCTCCCTGCACGTAAAATATGGTACCCTCTGTATGTGCATCTAAATGCTCAGTGCCATCTATGTGCCATCATCTCCCCCCCTCAATGTGTTACCAAAAATATTCATCACCAATGACCTCGGTCTTGCGACCACATCCACTGCTGCCCCATCCTCCATCTTTGCCGTCACCAACTCTGCAGTCACCCCCACCCGAATAATCATTACCCTGATACTGCACAACCCATGATTGCACACCCATTGATTGTGCACTTATCAATTGAGCACTTATTGATGGCACTGCCTACAATGGCGCTGCCTATGATGGTGCTGCCTATGATGGTGCTGCTTGCAATGGTGCACCAGAAGATGGTGCAGCCTGACACTGCCTCTGAAGGTGCTGCCTCCAATGGCACCACCTGCAATGGCAATGCTCACCATGGTGCAGTCCAAAATGACATCTCCTAAAATGGTGCCATCTACAATGACACTGCCTATGTCAGTCCCACTGCCAGTGCCAGTGGCGCAGCCTTCAATAACACCTCCAAAGACAACACCCCTACGCAGTTGCTTTTCCCCAGCCGCTCCTCCCCCAGCCAACACTCCAACATAAGGGGACCCTCATAAAGAGAAGTACCTTTCTAGGAAACACAAAAAATGAATTGCAGG
>JALLPD010003494.1:0-14329 GCA_036940065.1 Cyclotella cf. meneghiniana
GATGGTTCCGAAGGCGCCAATGGAGAAGGGCGTTAGCGCGAGTAGTGTCGGCTACAAAATGATTTGGGCAGCCCGTTAACATGACACGGACGTATTTTGTAATAAGATCATGGCTTATTTTAAGTTTATGTAATGTTGCAACAGTCGCGTGTATATCTCAATATGCGCCTGTGTAATTGTTGCCCAGGTAGCGCATGAGGAGCGATGTGTCGAGGTTGTAATGGAAGAGGCATGCCAGCATGGCATATTGTTTGTCTGGAGGTATGGTGGTCTGAGAGGCCCAATCCACGTTGTACGACTGTAACCAATGGAAGTCGTACGTACAGAGGGAGATGTGTGAGGCCACGAGGTGTAGGACCAGAGGATGGATAGGTAACAGCAAGATGGTGTCAGAGACATCCAGAAATCCCAAACGCAGGATTGGGAGGAGCGTGGTTTCAAAGGATGCCTCTTGAGTGAAGGAGTGCCTGGAGTCGGGGCGGCCAAGGCTGGTGCAGAGAAGAGCTGTCCTTGACGGGAGGGAGGGGATCCAGGGAGCCTCCTGGAGAATGTCGTCGTGAGAGGCCATGAGCATTGAATAGAACGACTCACCCAGCAAAGCTGCTGTGGTGTCAAAGTCGGCCATGCCGAGGTACTTTTTGTTAAACTTGTTGAGATGACGATGAGTGGTGGATGACTTGGGGGCCAGTGTCGGTGGCGGAGGTGGAGGTACCTTGAGATGAGGCGGCGTAACGTGGAGCGTGGTGCCCGGTTGGGCCCAGCACCGCATGGTCGATAGACGAGTAGCCGGTATGGGCTGGGCGGGGAGTTTTTTTACAGAGGTTGCGATGGCGACCTGTGGAGAGGATGGGGTGGACGGCAAGTGGCGGTGAGGCCCTGTCGGGAGAAGAAGGGGACGATGGTGGTCGCCGCCACCCAAATCCCAACGATGACGTGGGTTGGGGTTACTACAAGGTAGGATGATGGGCAAGCTTAGTCGAGGAATAACTATAGTTAGGATAGGGGAAGTAAACTAGTATAGTTAGAGGCTTACGTAATGTTTAAGATTTTTATGACGATGTCATGAGGGACAGTGGCGTCATTGAAGAGGAGACCATCTGTCTTGCGGATGACCTTGATCCAAGCATTGAGGGTGGATTCAGGCCATTCGGTGTGGGGGGAGTGAACCATTGGGCAACGAGGGTTCGAGCAAGTGAGTCCCTTCCGTGCGTGCATGAGACAAACACGCTTGGTCTTGTCGGCCTCGGGAGGATGTGGCATTCTGCCTTCCTTGGACCAGAGGAAAAAGTCCCCTTGCCCCTGATGGAGGCGAGGCTTTTTGGCTTCGTGGGTAGTGGCGGAGGGCTGCTCAAGAGGGGCCTTCCTAGCGGGCTTGGCGGCAACCTTCTGGGCTTGGTCGTTCTCGTAATTAGTTACAAGGAGACAGGTGGGGGCACTGTCCGTACCGGAGATGATCTTGTTGAACTTGTCAGTGGCATCGTTGACAAGATCGATGGCCTCGTAGTACTTATCCGAGGGGATGGCCGAGTACTGGCCCTTGAGGATCTTGGTGATGTTCATTGGGTCGGAGATGCCGGAGGTGACGAGGATGGTCATTTGGTTGACGACCGATGTGAGCCAGAGGAGGATACGCACGGGGCTTCCAGTGTACAGTTTAAAAAACTGCCGCGCCTTCCCGTAGGTGACCAGGTCAGCAAACTGGTGGAAGGTGCGGAAAAGGAAAGTATTGGTGTTCGTGTACGGGGCCGTATCATAGCCGCTCCACGTGTTGGCATAAACGGAGGCTTGATAGCCGGCACAGTTTGCCATCCAAGCCGCAAAAGCTTGGGGAGAGAACACGTTATGGCTGTGGCGGATTTTCTTGTCCAACTTGGAAAGGTCGGAGGAACGTTTGCCTAGCATCTCTTTGTGAGAGCGGGTGCTGAGGTTGGTCTCACGTTCAAGGGCCAGGGACTTCGAGTTGGGTACAAGGAAGAGGTACTGGAATTTGCGCCCATCTGTGAATTGGGCATCAATGTTGGAGAGGGGGAGGTACTCAAACTCACTGTGAGTGAGTAAGGCACAGGTAAGTGGGTCTACCAGGCCTTGGTCCAAGTGGCACCAGAGGAAGTGGTTGTGAAGGGAGAACCTGTCCATCATGGACGTGAAGACATTGGACATGGCGGAGTTTGCCATCTTGGTGTCCTTGATGTCAAAGATGGCCATCCCTTGAGCCGTGAGGGTGGGGGGGGGTGAAATTCCCAACCTTGTCAAGGACGGGGGCTAGCGAGGAGGAATATGGCATGCCGGTATTCACGAGTGGAGTAAGTGGCATCGTCGCCTTCCGTTGAAGAGACGGAGTCGTCAGACGCTTTGGACCGGGCTTTGCCAGAGTAGCGCTTTGTGGAGGCGGTGGAAACCTCCTGGAGGGGCGGCTTGTTGAGGAGGTCAACAGTACCAACCAAGGCCTTGAGGGACAAGAAGGCGAGGGAGATTTCCTCTTCGAGGTCCGTGGTGACCCCTTGGGAGGAGAGAAAGACCGCGCCAGTGAAGGTTGGGCCCCTAAGTGTGGGGAGGATCTTCTTCCCCTTGAGGGCAACCTTGTCGGTGACGATAGCATCTTGGATGGGGAGGGACCACTTGGTGATGTGGTCGAACCACCAGCTACTGCCCGGGAGGTTGTTCTCGAAGCAGTCGACATTTCCCTCATTAATAGGGCCACGGACCGTCGAGTACGCTCCATATAGGATAGGCATGGACACGGGCAGGGCAAGGAGGAGAAAAGACTCCGTTTGGGAGGGGAGGATGGCGGCAAGGCCCGGAGAAACAGTGGTGATGTCCGCGTGGGTGAACGGGAGAACGTTCTTGTTGGGCCCGAGGCGGAAAAGGTCGGGGACAGAGGTGTCCGATTTGACCAACACGAGGGCAACCTTCGTGACGTTGAGGGGGAGGAGCTTTGGATGAAAGGAGGAAGGGTCGTTGGACCCATGGATTAGGAGGAGCTCCTGTTCGCTATCCTCCAAGTCGGAGGGGCCAGGAGTTTGAACCACCTTGGAGAAGAAGATGGGCTTGACGTGTTTTCTTTCATTGAACACGTACACGCCCGGGAAGATGGTGGTATCTTGGAGCATGGCGAGGCGCTGTTTGTGAGTTGCGGCAACATAAGAAGAGGCCGCTGCAGTGGCGGTGAGTGAGGGCGTGCGGAAGTCAGTGATGTACTTTGCAGTCGTGCCATAGCATGTAGCTCCTACGGAGGCTGAGAAAGGAGAGGAGATGCATGAGAGGGACACTGTTTATGTAGATTAAAGTAAGCTAATACATTCAATCAATGTATATTAGTTTAATTTAGTAAACTCCAGGAAACCAAAATATGGCACAGAGTGGGGGAAGGCACCACAAGGAAGCGAGACGGTCCCAGAGACCCAGAGAAGGTTCACACAGAGATGCAGAGCGCATACTCCAGTGGCCTTGACGCAGAGCGCAGTCGGAAGCGAGGATGTGATGAGGCAAGGTGCGGCTGCGTCCCCCAGAGGGGTGGGACGCTGGTGCACACAGGACAATCAGCAAAACCGGGTGGGGAGGGGTGGCACCGAGCCGAAGCTCTATTGACGTCGACACCCACATCCCCAACACTCCGAGCAAGGGCAACACGCGAGACAACAAGCGGTGAGGGCCACCGCCAGGTGTCTGACCATGCACAGCGGCTGCACGCAAGAAACGTGACCGGCCAATGGCAAAACCAATGCCGCGAAGGCCAACGGAATGCAACAAAGACACAACAAGCGCCCAAGCAGCAAAGCGCATGGCCGGGGGGGGCAACCCGAGAGGAAACCCTGTCCGCGACCGGAGGGGTCTACAAGCAAGAGGAGGCAGAGCGCAGCTCCCTTGCTGCAAGACCGTAAAAAAAGGGGGGGGCAACTGGCAATGCGGCGATGGCAAGCGGAACACAACCAGGACTCAGCGAGCCCGCAAGAAGCGAGGCACAAGGCCGGCGGAGGCAACCCGAGAGGGAAACCCCGTCCGCGACCAGATAGGTCTGCGAGTGAGGGGAGGCAGAGCGCAACTCTCTCGTCGCGAGACAGAAAACAAAAGCAACAACGACGACGCCGTACAAACACACTGACCGATCGTGGAGGCGGCGACGGCGAGGGACATGGCGATAATAAAAATTTTTTGGAGGTTAAGAACCAACGGAGGGGATCAATTGGTAGATTGATCGAAAGGGAAATTGTGGTGGCTCGTCCCGTGGCTGGTGCCGTTGTGGGACGGTGCGGTCTCACTAGAATCGTGAGGTGAGGAGTGACGCACCATAGACATATGGTGCGGGGGAAGGCCAGACTGGCGCCCTCCCTCTGTACTTTGTGAGGGTCGAGGAACCCGTAACTGGGTCGTTTAGGGCGATGCCCCGTGACGAATGTAGAGAGGGTATGGTATGGGCGGTAGAGGTACGCACTTTGCCGCTCTTCCCTACATGTCTATCAAGGACATTCGTGAGTTATATTATGGTACAAGTCGCGAGGTACACCGCGGGGATTTCCACTGTTGTATTGTAATAGGTACAATACCATATGGTATCGTACCATATGGTGTATGGTATGGTATGGTAGATTGTAATATAAGATACCACACATCATGTGTTCTGGCATAGTATGTATGGTATTGTAAGTATCGTACGGTATGGTACCATCCGTCGGCGGATAAAAATGGACCAACAAGGTGAGGCCGAGGTCTCTCACACAAATCGTATTAACTCTGTCATTTTGTTTGTAGCAGCACGCATAGAACACGAACCAGCAACACGAGATACCAAAGCAAAGAGATAGAGCACATCTTATCATTCCTCCGGGTGCAATATCCGCATAATATCTCCTCTAGAATCCGTCGGTGCGTCCTCCACTCTGTCATCCACCAGCAAGGATGTGGCCCAAACGATCAATCAAGGAGGCAATCATGGAGACATCATCTCTATGCCTCCCCTCGAGTCACACCGGAACTTGCACCCCATTTCCCACGCTATCCCTACCAGCTCCATTGTCACCCCTCTTGTCCACCGACTGCACCCTACTCACTCCACTCTTCCTCCTCGGAATCTCCCTTCTCTCGATCTCTCTATGCGCCTCGCATTTCCTCTCTCGAACGCCCATCGCAGAATTAGGACAGCTCGGTCCACGAGGAAGGAAGAATTACAGCTGGAACGAATCTACCCATGGTGTCGGTGGGAGGTTTGTGGATTGGTGGTTGTTTGGAGGATGTGTTTGGATCCGTTCCTGGATGTTTCTTTGGGATGCGATGTGTCGTTTGTTTGGATTGGGTCACGGAGGTGCCGACGAGGGCGGCGACGAGTCTTGTGCTGGTGAGAATTTGTTCGCTTGTTTCGGCGTGGTTCACAATCATGACGACAAGAACAAAAACGGACACGCTGTTGAAAAGACTGAGACTACACGTAAGGAACAGAAAAATTACGTTAAACACGGAATTGGCATCATTGGGTATGATTCCAGTCTGGGTGCTCATGGTCCGGTTGTATTGGCACCAATTCGTGCTTCGGTGTTCATTTTGGCATGGTGTTCCATTTGTACCTTCTTCATTAGAACTCATGCAGTGCTGGCCTATTGGTTGGTCCATTTCGATGTGGAAACAATTGATTTCGTGCCAATGTCTCTTCGCGAGAATTCAGTGAATATGGCCTCGTACTTACTCCAGGGAATTCAACACGTGTTCGGTGCGCAGTCTTATTTTGTCAAGGATGAATTCCTGCCTTCCGATACAACTATGATAGGAATCATCACTGGCACAATCATTTATGCGGCAGCATACATCACAATTCTTGAATTTATACTCTATATTGTTGGGTATTTGATCGCAATCTTTGGAATCTACATCCCCAAGGGCGTGAGTCATCCCGGAGGACCGCGTCCACACAAAATTTTCCGCGTACCAAAATGGACTGAGGGCCAACAACATTTCATTCCAAAGGAATTGCTCACGGACCAGAATAATGGAAAGTGGAGGTGTGCCGTTGCACACGATGCGCATCGTGATACTATTGCTAAATTTAAACTCGCTGTTGGTGCAGCTCCCGCATCAGATATGACAAAAGAGTCACTGCTGACTGGAGAGCCCTTTGGGAGGCAATTGTGGACACTGTTGGAGCCACAGCCGCGGTGTGTAAATGTTGAGTCTGACGACGATCTGTGCATGATGTTGAGGAAAGAGTTGTTACCAAGCACATCAATTAACGATCGCACACAGCAACAACCAGATCGTAAAGAAGATTTGCCGAACTTTTTTAAACAAATCAGTGACCTTTTCAACCCAAATGCCAATCCCCAATCCCAATCGAAACTAAGCGAACTAGCTCGTCTTTTGGCTTCGGGAGGAAGACCTCCGATGGCTTTTGACCCTTCCAAAAATCCCAATTCATGCGATCAAGTCTTTCGTGCTCAAATGATTTTGTCCTACCTTGAACAAAACGAAGGGAAGCTCCCAGAAGATATCGCACACGTTCAGCTAGATGATAGTGAATCAAAGAAACAGATCCCTGCCAAAACAGTCATGGAAGCTGCCAAACGCGGGGTTGCCTTCTATTCCATGCTACAATCCCCAGACGGTCATTGGGCAGGGGACTATGGCGGACCGCACTTTTTGATGCCGGGGCTAATCGTTGCTTGGTACGTCATGGGACGCCCGGCATTGATGATATCTCCTCCACAGCAAGCTCTCATGTTGCATTACCTAAAAGTTCATCAGCAACAAGACGGAGGATGGGGAACACATATTGAAAGTCCTAGTACTATGTTTGGTACGGTGATTTGTTATCTGGCGGTAAGATTGTTGGGTGCGAAAAAGGATGAAAAATGGGTGACAAGTGGGAGAGATTTCTTATTGAAGGAAGGTGGTGCTGTTATGACGAGTTCTTGGGCTAAATTTTGGCTTTGTTTAATTGGCTGTATGGATTGGAAGGGTGCGCATACCCTATACATCACATCTGTCTTGCTTTGGAGCAGCTGTCTCACCTATCCTGGTTTTCTTTGTTTTGTGATTCAACAACAATAGGCCACAACTCTGTTCCACCGGAGATGTGGTTACTTCCAAATTGGTTTCCATTCCATCCTGGTCGTCTCTGGTGCCATTGTCGAATGGTCTATCTCCCCATGGGTTATATCTATGGATCGCGTTTCACTTACTCTGATGCAGAAAATGATCCTTTGATCATAGAGTTGCGTAAAGAGGTATGTTTCATCTGTTTTTGTGGACACTCATTCCATTCACTTTTCTCATCAATTATACTTACGGATCATTTTGCCCGCAGCTCTACGTCGAACCATATGAATCGATTGACTGGGATAAGACGCGACATCTCGTAGCACCGATGGACAACTATTCCCCTATCCCCGCCTTCATGAAATTCGCTCAGAATTGCCTTTCTGTTTATGAAAATTGCCGTATCTTTCGTCCATTCCGAGATGCTGTAAGACGTGCCGGGCTTAAATTTTGTTTGGAGTATATGAAAGCAGAAGATCTACAGACAAACTACATCGACATTGGTCCGGTAAACAAAGCGTTGAACATGGTGGCGGCCTTTCATGGTGAGAATGATTTATGTCTGTAGCCCTCCGAAATGCTAAGGGCACTAACCTGCCACCGTCTTCACCTTCACATGATTCGGTAGCTGCTAATAATGACCTCCATGATCCCGCGGTTCAAAGTCACATGATGAGAGTAGCTGATTATCTTTGGATTGCCGAAGACGGGATGAAAATGCAAGGCTACAATGGCAGTCAGTGTTGGGACACATCGTTTGCAGTCCAAGCAGTGTGGGAATGCGGCTTGCTTGACAAATTTCCGTTGTTGTCAACCAAGGTCAGCACTCTGTAACTCTCTCCCACTCATGACTCGGTCTCTTTCGACGAAACTTATCATTTCTACTTCGGTGCACTTGCATTTATCAGGTGTGGGCTTACCTCGAACGCACCCAGATTCTATCAACTGAAACGTCACAGTAAGTGATTCGATCGTGTTCAACAAATATTTTGCTGACACTTAACTTTCAATATCCTCTCTCGTCCTTGTGCCGATCACTAAATCGTTAGGTCTTCTCCTGCTTATCGATACGAAACATGTGAAAACCGTGACAAATTCTATCGGCACGTATCGAAAGGAGGTTGGCCGTTTAGTACAAGTGCCCACGGTTGGCCCATTTCTGATTGTACTGGTGAAGGTCTCAAGGGTGTATTAGCCTTAATGAACTCCCCTGTAGTGATGAATGCTGTAAAAACAGGTGTACTCAAGAGTATAGATGCCGATCGTTTGTATGATGCTGTGAACGTGATTTTGACACTTCAAAATGAAGATGGAGGTAAGAAGCTACTAGTGTCAGATTCTCTGCGCTAAGTGAAAANTGATTTTGACACTTCAAAATGAAGATGGAGGTAAGAAGCTACTAGTGTCAGATTCTCTGCGCTAAGTGAAAAATTTCTCAAGGAAAAGGTTTTGCTGAATTCATTAAAAAAGGGTGGGCGACCTACGAAAACAACCGTGGCTTCGGGTGGTATGAGGAGTTAAACCCGAGTGAGGTCTTTGGCGACATTATGATCGATTATTCTTATGTGGAGTGCAGTATGGCTTCTTTGACTGCGTTGGCAGAATTTCATGAAAAGTTCCCTCATCATCGGTCTAAAGAGGTTGCATTTGCGATACGTCGAGGAGGAGAGTTCATGAAGAGCATTCAACGCGAGGATGGATCATGGTGAGTCAATTAGAGAATCATGATCGAGTTGTGTTTTATCGCTAAGGACTTGAATTGCCCTTTAGGTATGGGTCATGGGCATGCTGCTTTACCTACGGATGTTGGTTTGGTATCGAAGGCCTCATCAAAGCTGGTGAATCGTCTTCATCTGCGCCCATTCAAAAATGCTGCCGATTCCTTCTATCACAGCAGCGACCGAATGGTGGGTGGGGTGAGGATTTTACCTCGTGTTATGATAAAGCGTATGCTACCAATGGCATGCAGAGTTATGGCGATGAAGGCAGTGGCGTTGTCAATACAGCTTGGGCATTGATGGCATTATCTGCTGCGAAATGTAGTGATATTGAAGCTATTCAAAGAGGAGTTCAATATTTGATGAGTAGACAGTTGGAATGTGGAGACTGGCCACAGGAAGGGATATCTGGTGTGTTTAACAGAGCTTGTGGGATTACATACACGGCGTACAGGAATATTTTCCCAGTTTGGGCACTTGGTAGATGCGCTGCTACCTATGGCGATGCTCTTGATTAGAAACATTGATTTTAAATCGATTGATATTTGATGTCAGTGTGAATTTAATAATATTAATTGAAGATTGTAAAGTTCTTGGTAGGTTGACCAATCTTACTCGATGGTAGGTTGACCAATCTTACTCGATGCCTCAAAAAATGTCAGGACAAAGGCACACCCAATCATACCTGGCGGTTTATGCAGAACGCGATGGTAACTTGGGCTCAGTATGCTGACACTGGAACCGACATTTTGAATTGGTCCCCATTAGAATGTGTCCTTCAGATGCATACCATAGAGGCTCAGAGAGGCACATTGGAGGGTAAAATCTACCGCGATGTTACGACGTATATGTTATTTTCTATTTGCTGCATCAACTTCCTCTTGAGTTTTGATATTGTACTTTGCTTTCCATGCAGCTGCACCCTTTTGCTTGGAGTCTAAATTTTCTTTCAGGTTTTGTACCAATGCATCCAACTAAAAACATTCACGAGATTTATGAAGGTAAGTATACATAAAAACACTACTTTCACTTCAAATAATATTCTCACGTTTGCTCGGTGCTCCTTAACTGTAGGAAGAACTTCCCGCACAGTTCGTTCTACCTGGGAAAAACAAACAAATGTTGGACAGCAGTGAGGGATTCCAATGAGCATGCCAGTGGGGTGAATTTCAAACTTGAGTTCAATTTACCAACACTCCACCAACAAGACGGAAAGCCCGACGATCGGGATCAAGCGGCTGCAATGTTTCTTCCACCAACCTGTCTTCATTTTATTTTTCGGTGCGAGGTGGACAAATCATGAATGAGAGAAGTCAAGATAGTATCAATAACATAAAAGTTATTGAAATTCCATATGTTCAAAGGTGAAAAATGCTTCCAAATAAAGTCTTACGCGTGTTCGTTCCTCTCCATCTCAAATTTCGTCAATTGTTGAATAAGGCTCTGCATCTCTGCTTGCATCTGGCGGTATGTATTTAAAATTTCTTGTTCAGTTAGTGGCTCGTTTGTGGTTGACGCCATGATAGCTTATTCTTTATTATTGTGGTACGGAAGGGGGCACTTTCTGAGTGGGGACAATCAAAGCTCAACCTATTCTAGAGCCAAAAGAACTATCACGATCACCATCCTCCTGGTAAGTTTACCGAGCTACGACTAACGATTTTGCTCTGGAGTGGAGAGCGAGAGAATGGGGCGAGATCAGAGGGCGAGCAGCGATCAGGAAATTGCTGGTGTCTAGGGACGTCCAATCCATGCGGGACAGTGCTGTCCTGGCGCGTGTTCAATATAGCTTCCCATTTCACCACAAATCCCGATTGTGTGAAGGCAGATTTACCTGTTACTACATATTCAGAGCGTGTATGGAAAACGTAGGAATAGTACTGCATCTTCATGCTACTAACAGACAAAAAATCACAATATGCCCCATCTTTGTAATACACTGTATGGTATGGTATTGTACCTCAATGCAATAATACCTCTAGTTTATCTGACACGATCAATTGGTCAAGGCCGCACAATCATGTTATGATACGATACCCAAACCAAGTCATAATACACCATAAACGCTTACTTTGTCAAAATGGCCGTGAAAGTCCCGGAATCAGTCCTCAAGAAGCAGGCCACCCAAGCCAAAATCGCCGAGCAAGCCAAGCAGGCGTCGTATGAAGCCAGGCAGAAAAAGCGCCAAGACAAAAAGGATGCTATCGCAGCTGCCGAGAAGTACTCTGCCGAATACAAAGCCACCGAAGATGCTGCCATTGCGAACAGACGTCAGGCAAAGGCTCAAGGCGGATTCTATGTCCCTGCCATGCCGAAGCTTGCCTTGATCATTCGTATAAGGGGTACAATTGGAGTTTCGCCAAAGGCCAAGAAGATCATGCAACTGTTCCGACTTCGTCAGATTCACAACGCCACTTTCGTGAAACTCAATGAATCCACCCTCCGTATGCTCCGTCTCATTGAACCTTATGTCACCTATGGTTACCCCTCGCGTTCCACTGTTGAAAAACTCATCTACAAGCGTGGATTTGGCAAACTTAACAAGCAGCGCATCCCCATTGCAGACAATTCGGTCATTGAAGAGGGAGTCGGCTCCGTTGGTATCAAGTGCTGTGCCGATCTAATCCATGAGATCTACACTGTTGGCCCAAACTTCAAGCAGGCCAATAACTTCCTTTGGCCCTTCAAGCTCGCAAGTCCCCGTGGCGGATTCTCCAACAAGACTAAGCTTGTGCATTTCCTTGAGGGTGGAGAAGCTGGAAATCGTGGAGAGGAGATTAACAAGCTTGTGAAGCGCATGATTTAGATGATGTTGGACTATAGTAGATCATAGTAATCTCCTATCCGATTAAAGATCCGAAAAGGTTCCGACCCTGTAATGCTTTCGTGCTGCGATCTCTTCCAGAGACAACACTGCAGAAAGTCGGGCGGTCGCAGTATACTTTTTAATACCACTTACACATCCCTCCGCATAAAAATAGCTCCCCTCTTAAACCCCCCGTACTCCTCCAAATGTTTTCTCCATCCGCATTATCTCTCTGGATTTTACTACTCAACAATTAACCGTGTTCCCAATCTCCTTCCACATGCACCCCATTGATTCAAAATGTCACTGTAACGTCATTCCCTGGTTTCCGATCGGTCCAATCTCAGTGTTTCTCATTTATGGTTGTCTTCTCCCAAGCATCAGATCAGTGCTATGTGTGATGTGGTGTATTATGTTCGTTACACCAAAAATTGCAACCAAAAGGGTTTGTGCCACGTCGTCAGTTTCGTCTCCAGAGATGCTCTTGTCGAAATATTTTCATTACTATTGTCCCATACAATGTTGTTAGCGTTTAGTTCAAGGTTGGAAAATGAGATTTTTGCAGTGGAGCAAGTATATAAAAAGCCATTCTTGTGTTGTTTGATTATGTGTTGAAGTTCAGTTGAATTTATTACTCAAGAAGCATTTGTCAGAGCACAGGATACAAGTGGGAGGACTACAACATGATTCATGCTCATCCCACTGATAATAGAATGAGACAGGCATATTATTTGATGTTGTTAAGTAAATACTGCACAGATAGAAAGTTAATCATAATGTTTGCTACTGGGTGGAAAATAAATATTAATTGTGACATAAAGGAAGAAAACCACACATGCTTAAAGCATCTTAGAATCAAGATTCATCGCAATGGTAAGTAATTTGCAGTGATGTCAAAGTGAAGGTGGCGGCATAGTGGAAAAGGCAGCATGGGGGAAGGCGATGTTGTCATGGCAGCGTGGGCACTGTAGTGTTGGGACGGTGGCATCAGACAGGGGTCGGTGACATCAGGATGGTGGGATGGCGGCATCAGGATGGTGGATGACAGCATCCGGACAGCTGGACAGTGGCATCTGGATGGTGGCATCATGACAGCAGGATGGTAGCATGGTAACGAGGCATCTAGATGGAAGCAGTGCTGGGACGACGACATCTTGACAGCGTGACTAAGGCATCAGGACAGTGGGGTGGTAGTGTCTGGATGGCAGCAACGGACGGGGACATCTAGTTGGCGGTGGCAGAATGGCAGCATTGGGAGGAGGGCCGTGGACTTATGAAGGTGGGACAGTGGTGTCGGGACAATGGCATCAGGACAAAGGCATCAGGACAATGACATTGGGACAGCAGCACCAGGACAGAATTGTTATGAAGAGCGTGCTGGGGTGGATGTGTTGAAGGCAGCATTGGGACAGTGGCATTAGCCCAGCAGTGTCAGGATAGCAGTCTGTGGGCATGACAGCATCAGGACTGCAGCATCAGGACCCATGCAGCCATGTCGTCAAATTATCACACCTCTTTTATTTTGTATGAGTCATGGATATGTTTTTGATTTAGATCAACAAATTGAATTTGATATTTTTGACCATGTCATGCCAAAACTAACTATTGTGGTAGTATTGTTCTTATGGGAGATTTGTTTTGGTGTGTTCATTTTGCTGGAAATATTTTCTAAGAGGCTGTCTTAAGAAACTTTTTATCATTCATTTTGTGTGTTAATGTCCACTTAAACAGTTTTGTGTCTTATTTACTGATTTTTTACAGTTATACTTGAATCAAGGTGAGTGTATTGGTATTGTTGTGAGAAGTTTTTTAATGTAGCAATCTCTCAGAGTAGGGGCGTGTGCATCTGGACAGCAGCACTGGGATGACAGACGTGCAATTAACATGTGGCTACCAGGGTGATGTCTGCAGCATTCTATGTCCGGATGCAGCATCATGATGGCTGTGTGGGGCTGAAAATATTGAAGGCAGAGAGTGGAAAAAGTGATGTGACAATCTCCTTCTTCCTTTTTAAATATTGTTTTTATGATACAATTCCCAACCTACTTTCCCTATGCTACAAGTAACAGCTACTCTCTCCATGCTACCATGTATCCAAATGATTATACCTCTTTTTTGTTTTTTTTAAGATGCTTTTGATATTTGTTTGTCCAATAACAAGAAATTGATCTTGCTCTGTTTTTGACTGCATGATGCCAACATTGTTTTGCTGATGTTTTGTTTATGTGAGTATTCTTTGGTTGAGTTTGTTATTCTGGCCATTTTTCTAAGAGGTTGACCTGAGCTGATAGTTGATTGAATTTTTAATTGTTGTGGAAAATAATTTTCCAGATGATTGGAAGTTTTTTTATGAGCTATTGAAATGGTCACAAGTGAGGACTGCAAATTGTCAGGCCTTATGATTTCATTATGTGCATTGCAGATAATAATGTAGGCTTCTGTACAACTCTGGTATGTTTGCACTAAAGACATAATTAGGGTTTGTGTAGATTCTACACAACCCTAGTATGATCTATTTTAAAAGACTTAAAGATCATGTGTAGGTTTCTTCATCATTTTGGTATGCTTTGACAAGGTCAAATCTTTTAAAGATTTGGATCTTTGTAAAATGTATCTTTTACAGGTTCGTAGATTTTTCGTAAATGGGATTCCATCATAAGTGGAATTATGTCCAATGTAAGCCTATATTAGAGTAATTATCTCTGAGATAATCCTTGGCGTATGTCAGAGGTTGTCTTGAGCATTTTTTTCATTCTCATTGTTTGCTGATGTTCACTTGAAC